>QBTX01003189.1:0-11537 GCA_003063285.2 Arachis monticola | reverse complement strand
CCAACATACATCTTACCATGGAAGGAGCCTTGCGTGCGTGAAGAAGAAGACAGTAGGAAAGCAGAGATTCAGAAGACAGAGCATCTCCAAAACCTCAACCTGTTCTCCATTACTGCATAACAAGTATTATTTATTTTATGTTATTTACTCTTCATAAACTCTATCATTTTTATTACTAATTTCCTGACTAAGAGTTACAAAATAACCATAGCTTGCTTCAAGCCGACAATCTCCGTGGGATCGACCCTTACTCACGTAAGGTATTACTTGGACGACTCAGTGCACTTTCTGGTTAGTGGTACTAGTTGTGAAAAGTGTGATTTACAATTTCGTGCACCAGACACCCCACCATGGTAATATCCTTCTAGCTTTCTCTCTTTTACCTTTTGTTTCATGAATAATTGGCTATATTGCTTGGTTGGTTAGATTTATTTTGATGTTTGTTAAGTAATTTTAGTGGAATAATGTGTTTTTGGGAGTTTTATGATGATTTGGGACTTGAAAACCTATTTTGGAAGTCAAGTTTGGTGCCTTAGAACCAAAATTTTCGTTGCAGGAATAGAGACCTGTGCGTGCGCACAGCCTTGTGCGTGCGCACAACTCCCCTGTTTTCCCATTCTTGTGCGTCCGCACACCATCGTGCGCACGCACACCCCTAAACACTCCCTCTGTTCGCAGCACGTGCATGACTTGTGCGTGTGTACACCACCTTCTTTTTCCCTTCTGTGCGTCCGCACACCATGCATGCGGCCGCAAACGTCAAAAAGAAAACCTCTTGTGCGAGCGCATAGCTCTGTGCGCCCGCACAGCCTGCAGCGATCCCCCTGTTCGAGAGGGATGTAATGGGGTTAGGGTTAGGTAGGATGAAATATGGTTAAGTGGACTTAAAGAATTAGTTCTTTGATTAGCTTGAGTGTCCACCTAATCCTACATCACCTATGTACACATGATAATGCAACCTTTCTACCCATTTTCATTTTTTTCTCTATCTCACTTCACTCATGCATTTTCTTTTCAAACATGGCATATGCATCCTTTATTTACTCTTTTTATTCATACTATGTTATGCACAAGTTTTTTTTATGACTATGAATGCATATGTTTTAATTAGTGAAATGCATGAGCATTACCTAATTGCCCAAAAAATTTCCAAATTTGATGACGACCAATTTGCATAGGTTAGGAATTCGATTATCAAAATGGAATTGGCGTTGTAAGTATAGTCCTAAGCCAACAAATTAGCCATCAATCAAATGTTATCACAATACAAAACAAAATATAAACCGAGAGTATTTAGCTCCCGGGTCGTCTTCCTTAGGAGTTGCAATGAAATGTACATTTATTGGCTATGTGAGAGAGCATGGGGGATTGGGAATGGAAGCAAGAGAGCAAGAAATGTAAATAGCAAGAATTGAAAAGAAAGCAATTAAAGGACTCTTGCCAAGAAGTGGGTAATCTAGGTTTTCTATCCAAGTTGTGGACCACAAACATGGCAATTGTGTGGAATCAATCCAAATTAGTCAATCCTCCTTGAGAATTAGTCAAAGGGTGTAATTAATCTCAATCCATAAGTCCTAGTCAACTCACTAATTACTTAGTGAAAGACTAGCGTCAATGGAAACCAAACCAATTAACTATTCTCACACAATGCGTCCAATGGCACTGAAAAGCTAACGTCCAGGGCATCAAAATGATATGCCCAATTTTGCTATAGTGGATAAAAGTCTAAGTGTGCGTACGCATAAGTCAGAATTCAGCATGTGTGCGAAACGCACAACATCTGTGCGGGTCCCGCACAGGTCCCTGCACCTGAACCTTCATTAATTGCAACTCACTGGCAGCGATTTTTGGGCCCCCAAAACCCAATCCAACTCATTTTTTTGAAGCTATTTAAGGCCAAATTGAAGAAGGATGAAGGGGGGACAATTAGGTTTAGTTTTTATGATGTTTTCTCTTCAGTTCTAGAGAGAGAGCTCCCCCCTTGTCTCTAGAATTAGGATTTTAGCTTAGTTTCCTTTTAAATTTCAGCACTTTAATCTCCTTGTTTAGTTATTTCATTTATGTTTTTCTATGCTTTATTGTCCTTATCTTCTTCATCTCTTTTGTTAATTTTCTCTTTATGTCAATTTTCATTGTTATGAACACTTTTGGTTATTTTAATTTCCAATTAATGCAAATTTTTGTTTCATGTCATTTATTGCTTTCTTAGTTGTCATTGTCATTTTTCTTCTTTTGGTATTTTGGAATTTATTTTATTACAATTTAATATTATTTTTATTCTCATGCACACCAAGTGTTTGATAAAAATGCCTTGGCTGTTTTTCTACTTAGTTTTTCTCCACTCATGGCTTGAAATTGTTGACTTTGGTAATCCTTGAAGTCATTGATGTCCATTCTTTGTTTAATTATATTAGAGTAGTAGTTGAATTTGGTTGTTCCCTGGACTCTATGTGACCCCTTAGTGCTGACATAGGACTTAAGGGATTCTGAAAAATTAACTATGGCCTATTTGACTTATCTTCCGATTTTGTAAGGTTTGACTAAGTAGGAATTAACTCTTTTCATAATTCATGTGTTTGTTGGTCAATATCTAGGATAGGTAGCCTTAGCTCTCAATTACATGCCAAGATGTTTTCTTGCATTTGAAGTTCCTTTCCTTGCATTTAATTGCTTTAACTGTTATTGCTTTGATGTTTAATTTCTTGCACGTTTAATTCTTGGTTTGAGAAATTGGATGTTTGGGTGGAATTGAGTGGTGGATGTCCATTCCGCATTTGTTTGTGAGAATAGTTAATGGGTTTGGTTTCCATTGACGCTAGTCTTTCACTAATAATTAGTGAGTTTGACTAGGACTTATTGGATTGAATTAAATTACCCATCCCTTTTGACAATTCTTCAAGAGGATTGACTAAATTTGATTGATTCCACACAATTGCCATGTGTGTGGTCCACACAACTTGGATAGAAAACCTAGATTACCCACTTTTTGCCAAAGAGTCCTTTAATTTGCTTTCTTTTCAATTCTTGCTATTTACATTTCTTGCTCTCTTGCTTCCATTCCCAATCCCCCATGCTCTCTCACATAGCCAATAAATGTACATTTTCATTGTTCATACTCATCATCAAGGAAGACGGACCCGGGAGCTAAATACTCTCTCGGTTTATATTTTGGTTTTGTATTGTGATAACATTTTGGATTGATGGCTAATTTTGTTGGCTCATAGGACTATACTTTACAAACGCCAATTCCATTTTTGATAATCGAATTCCTAACCTATGCAAATTGGTCGTCATCAAATTTTGGAAATTTTTTGAGGCCAATTAGGTAACGCTCATGCATTTCACTAATTAAAACATATGCATCATCTAGTCATAAAAAAAAACTTGGCATAACATAGTAATGAAAATAAAGAGTAAATTAAAGATGCATATGCCATGTTTTGAAAAGAAAAATGCATGAGTGAAGTGAGATAGAGAAAAAATGAAAATGGGTAGAAAGGTGCATTATCCAGCTGTACATAGTGATGTAGGATTAGTGGACACTAAAAGCTAATCAAAGACTAATTCTTTAAGTCCACTTAACCATATTTTCATCCTACCTAACCCTAACCCATTACAACCCTCTCGAACAGGGGGATCGCTGCAGGCTGTGCGGGCGCACAGAGCTATGCGCTCGCACAAGAGGTTTTCTTTTTGACGTTTGCGGCCGCATGCATGGTGTGCGGACGCACAAAGGCGAAAAATGAATGGTGACCTGTACACACGCACAAGTCATGCACGTGCTGCGAACAGAGGGAGTATTGTGGGTTGTGCGTGCGCACGATGGTGTGCGGACGCACAAGAAATGGAAAAACAGAGGAGTTGTGCGCACGCCACAAGGCTGTGCGCACGCACAGGTCTCTATTCCTGCAACGAAAATTTTCGGTTCATAAGGCACCAAAACTTGACTTCCAAAATAGGTTTTCAAGTCCCAAATCACCATAAAACTCCCAAAAACACATTAATCCACTAAAATTACTTAAACAAACATCAAAATAAATCTACCAAACCAAGCAATATAGCCAATATTCATGAAACAAAAGGTTAAAAGAGGAAGCTAGTAAGATATTACCAGTGGGTGTCTGGTGCACGAAATTGTAAATCACCCACTTTTCACAACTAGTACCACTAACCAGAAAGTGCACTGAGTCGTCCCAACTAATACCTTACGTGAGTAAGGGTCGATCCCACGGAGAATAAAGCATAAAGATAAAAAATATAAAAATAGTTATTTTTGTTAACCTTAGCTCAGGAAATTAGTAATAAAAATGATAGGAGTTTATGAAAGAGTAAATAAACATAAAATTAAATAATACTTGTTATGCAGTAATGGAGAACAGGTTGAGGTTTTGGAGATGCTCTGTCTTCTGAATCTCTGCTTTTTTTTTTTTTTTTTTTTTTTTTTTTTTTTTTTTTTTTTTTTTTTTTTTTTTTTTTTTTCTTTTTTTTTTTCTTTTTTTTTTTTTTTTTTTTTTTTATTTTTTTTTTTTTTGTTTTTTTTTCTTTTTTTTTTTTTTTTTTTTTTTTTTTTTTTCTTTTTTTTCTTTTTTTTTTTTTTTTCTTTTTTTTTTTTTTTTTTTTTTTTCATTTTTTTTTTTTTTTTTTTTTTTTTTTTTTTTTATTTTTTTTTTTTTTTTCCTACGTGTATGTTAGTTATTATGTAATGTTCACTTTAACTTAGCGTGGCACTATGTGGGGTTTGTATAATTTTAGCTAGGTGATTCTGGACGATTATGTCTTTCTTTTCATTCACTCACGGCAAGGCTACCTTCCATGTGCTCAAGATGTAAGTGTTGGTGGATCACCGTTTGTCAATGCTACCATCCATTCTCTCAGTGAATAATTGTCCAAATGCGCTGTCACCACCCACGACCTAATCACTGTCGGTTCTCACTCATTTGGAATAGAATCCATTGATTTCTTTTGCGTCTGTCACCTACGCCCCAACACTCGCCGTGTTTAGAAGGCTCATTCACAGTCATCCCTTCCCAAATCCCTACTCAGAATACCACAGACAAGGTTTAGGACTTTCTGGATCTCAGAATGGCTGCCATAATTCTAGCCTATACCAAAAAGACTGCTTGATCGCTGAACCAAGGGAGGCTAAGAGAAACACACTCAAGCTAGTGCAGATAAGAACGGAGGGTGGTTGTCAGGGCCACGCATATCATAGGTAAAGGATGATGATGAGTGTCTACGGATTCATCACATTCATCAGGGTGAAAGTGCGAGTGAATATCTTAGAATAAAAACAAGCGTGATTGAATGGAAAAATAGTAGTAATTGCATATTCATCGAAACACAGCATAGCTCCTCACCCCAACCATGGGGTTTTAGAGAATCATGCCGTCAGAAATACAATATAGAAATGTGTAAAAATTATATTTTTTTTAGATCTACATAGTAAATCTTAAATAGTAGTATTTATACTAAAACTAGTAGCTAGGGTTTACAGAAATTGATGTAAAACTAAGATGGATAGTGCAGAAATCCACTTCTGGGGCCACTTAGTGTGTGTTCTGGGCTGAGTTATGAGCTTTTACCACGTGTAGAGGCCTTCTCTTGGAGTTAAATGGCCAGGTGCAGCTTTGTTGTGGCGTTTAACTTCGTTGTTTGTAACCTGTTCTGGCGCTTAACTTTCAGAATTTAGGCAGCAAGTTGCGAGGCGTTAAATGCCAGTTTGCGTTCGTCCAAAACTCTGGGCAAAGTTAGACTATTATATATTTTAGAAAGTCCTGGATGTCACTTTCCAACGCAAGTGAGAGAGTGCCAATTAGGTTTCTGATAGCTCAAAAAATCCCATTTCGTTGTGTAAGAGGGTCAGAATCCAACAGATCTGCAGTCCTTTTTCGAGCCTCATGAATCAGATTTTGGCCTCAGATCCTAAACTTCAGCCAAAAAATACCTGGAAATCACAGAAAAACATACAACTCATAGTAAAGTCCAGGAAATGTTGATCTTCTTGCATAAAAACTAATAAAAACTATTTACTAATAAAGTTAGCTAAATCCTTACTAAAACTATGAAAATTACCCCCAAAAAAGCGTAATAAAATATCCGCTCATCACAACAACCAAACTTAAAACTGTTGCTTGTCCTCAAGGAAACTAGATAAATAAAACAGGATAAAATGAAGGTCAAGAGGCAATAACATCTCAGATTTTTACATGAAGCTCAAATTCTTATTTAGATGAGCAGGTACTAGTAGCTTTTCGCTTCTGAATAGTTTCCTGGCATCTCCATTCATCCTTTTGAAGTTTCAGAATGATTGGCATCTATAGGAATTCAGAATTCAGATAGTGTTATTGATTCTTCCTAGTTTAGTATGTTGATTCTTGAACAGCTACTTTATGAGTCTGGCCGTGGCCCTAAGGCATCTTGTTTTTCAGTATTACCACTGGATACTTAAATGCCACAGGACACTTTAATTGTGTGAACCTTTTCAGATTTTGACTCAGCTTTGCTAGAGTCCCCAATTAGAGGTGTCCAGAGGATTCTTAACACACTCTTTTTGCTTTGGATCACGCTTTAACCACTCAGTCTCAAAGCTTTTACTTGACACCTCACGCCACAAGCACATGGATAGGGACAGCTTTAGTTTAGCCGCTTAGGCCGGATTTTATTCCTTTGAGGCCCTCCTATCCATTAATACTCAAAAGCCTTGGATCCTTTTTATTACCCTTGCCTTTTTGTGGTTTAAAAGGGTTACTGGTATTTTTGGCTTTTTTTTTTTTTGCTACTATTTTTCTTGCTTCAAGATCAATTTCATGATTTCAGATTGATGCAATAACATTGTCTCTTTTTCATCATTCTTCAAGAAGCCAACAATTTAACATTCATTAAAACAGTCAATTTCAAAAGACCATTTATGCACTATTTCAAGCATTCATTCAGAGAAACAAAAAGTATTGCACCATCATATAAATAATTTGAATTTTTGTTTATTAAAACTCGAAAATAAAATTGCCTCCTTTTTCTAAAATCTATTTATTTTATTCATGTTTTAATTGATGATAAGAAAGATAAATTATAAAATAAAAAAAAAAAATATAGAAAAATAAAAATAAATGATACTTTAATTTACTACTACTCTTATAACTTCTTAGTAGCTGTGTCTATAGTAAAGTTATCACAGAGTTTAAGACTAAGTATTAGAACTCAACACCTTTATTTGGGTGAGGATGGATGCTCCTTTAGTCTATAGGGTGCTTGGCCCTTCGAGAGACAGGCTTTTCTGGCACTTCAGCTCCTGTAGCTCACGCCCTTGCTCCCTCTTGTTCCCTCAGCAGTTTGCAGAGCCATGCCTATTTTGATACTTCTTTCTTCTTTTAGTTTATCCTTAGCTTCTTGCATCTTGGTGACAGAGGCCTCTTAGGGTGGGTCCAATAGTCAATTTCTGAGGATTTCTGGGAGAAACTCCTGTGCCCTTCTTTTGATGGAGTTTTCTTGCACCTGTTGTCCTTCCATTGTTTTTTTGGTGATTGGGTGCCGACTGAGATATACTCATCTACTCCTATCTTTACCCCAGCATCTTTACATAGCAGAGATATTAGGTTTGGGTAAGCCAATTTGGCTTCTTTGGAGTTCTTGTTTGCAATTGTGTAGAGCTCACACGAAATTAGATCTTGAACCTCCACTTCGTTTCCCTGGCATGAATACAATGTGATCAATTATTTGCTCTTTTGAGGGTAACCTCAAAGCGGTTACTGATGGGCAATATTTGGAATGCACAATGAAGTCCAGCCAGCCCCTAGTGACTGGTTTGGAGATCTCCTCTCTTTGAGTTGGTTCGGGGCACACTTTGTGTTGGTTATCCACTTGGTTCCAGGAGGCATATGTGGTCCTTCAGAACTTGGTCCAAGTGCTTATCTGATCTCACCATTCTCTTACTAAAGGAATCCGGATCATCTTGTAGTCCTGCAGCTTTGAAGATCTCCTTTTATTTTGTGAATGTGGAAGTAAATAGCTTTCCCTCTGACCATGGTTCGAAAGGTGTAAAAGGCGTTCCAGCCATTCTTCTGCCTATCTGTTTTGCCACACATTGCGTAGAATTCCGTGTGATTGAACCATGTTTTCTTTCCTCACCTTTGTCTCAGGATTTGTTAGCTAGAATTTCCCAGCCCCTTTTTTCGAATTTGCTCTTAAATCTCCGGATATTCATCCTCTTTCAAATCGAATTTAAACTTCGATCAGCCTGATCTCTTAGACCCATTATTCTGGTGAAGTAATGGTCTGCATGTTCTTTTGTTAAGAATTTCTCCTGATTCTCCAAAGTGGTTTTGAAGTTATTCTTTTTCCTTGCCTCTTAAAGTGGTTTGTTTCCCTTTAGGGGCCAGATCTTAGTGAGCTTAGCTCAGTGATCACAAAAAAACACAAAAAAAAAAAAAAAAAAAAAAAAAAAAAAAGCAAAAGAAAGGAAAGGAGAGGAATAGAACGAGAGCCCAATTCGGAAATGGTGAAGAACGACGAGAGGGGGGAGGGGGCCGCTTTGAATTTATAAAGGAGGGGGTGGGTTTTAAAATTTTGAAAAAATGATTGATGATAGAAGATTATTGATTACTGTAAAAAATATTTTTTTTTTTTTTTTTTTTTTTTATGAAATTTTAAATTTTGAAAGAATTAGAGAGGGAGATTTGAGAGAATAGATTTAATTTGAAAGATTAATATGATAGTTTGAAAAAGATTTTTTTGAAAAAAGAATTTAAGAAGAAGATACCAAATTAAAAAAAAAAAAAGATTTGAAAATGAAGTTGAAGGAGAATGAAGAAAGATTTTATTATTACTTATTTTTTTTTTTGAATTTGAAAAGATGATGATCGTGTAACATGTTTATGCAAGAAATTATGGATGAAATCATGAAAATATTTGAAAAAATAATAGATTTGGAAAACAAAACTTCCTCCCCTCCACAATCCTGGCGTTAAACGCCAACTGCTAGGCTTACTAGCGTTTAAACAACGGTAAGGGTAGCAAAATGGGCGTTTAAGGCCCAGCTGTTGCTTCTGGCTGGCGTTTAAACAGGCCAAGAATTTCCTTTGTCACTGAGGCGTTTTTCTGAATGCCCAGGATGTTGCAAGTTTGAGGGCGTTAAACGCACAGAATGGTACCCATTCTGGCGTACCGCCCAGAAAGTATCAATTACTGGCCATTAGAAACGCCACAGTATATGGCTTCTTTGGGCGTTTAACGCCAAAATACCTCTTACTAGCATATATCTGTGCCAAACAGTGAGCTCCTATGTTTGTCCCTGCTTTGTTCTCTGAATCCTTCTGTAACTCTATGAACTTTTGCCAATTGATTCTTTACCTTGAAGATTATTTATATTAAACTCGTATTAATTATTATTTACAATAAACAAATAAGCTTTGCTAATGGGCTGGGTTTCCTTCCAGCGAGCGCATCTTTATTATCTTTAGCTGGGACCTTGCTTGAGCTTTTAATCTAGGCTCAGCTTTGAGCACTCTTACTCAAAATTGCCTTCAAGAAAATGCTTGATTCTCTGTCAATTAACAACTGAACCTGTCCTTATAGAATCAATTCTTGAAAGCGTCCACATAGCCATAGGTGACACACTTTTATCAACATTATGTCCCCTCCACCGGGATTTTAATTTTTCCCGGGGAATAATCTAGGCCTAGAGTTAAACAGCAAAACTTTCTGTCCTGGCTCAAAGACTCTAGATGACAGCTTTCTGTCCATGCCACCTTTTTTCTTTATAGCAGCTTAGCAGTCCGAAAAGCATGTGAGTTATAAATTCCTCTAGTCATTCAGCTGAGCAATTCTTTCCTAGCTAAGTTCTGGCATTAAAAGTTTAGGAATCTGGTTTGCCCAGTAAGCCTTATGCTCTAGTTCCACGGGTAGGTGACAAGCCTTACCAAACACAAGTTGGTAAGGAGAAGTCCCTATGGGAGTCTTGAATGCGTGCTTCTGTCATTGCCACAGGCGGCATCATCCAAAAGCTTTTTCTTGCCCAACTCTTTTCTACGGGTACTTACAGTCCATTCCAGGATTTTTTTAGTTCTAGCTATTAGAGACTTCAGACTGCCCATTTATGTCTTTGCGGATGATATGGATTGCCACCTTATGGTTAATTCCATATCGGACCAAAGCAGAGTAAAGTTGTTTTGTTGCAGAAGTGAGTGTCCCATCACTGATTAGTGCTCTAGGGACACCAACCTGCTGAAGATATGTTTCTGGAGGAACTTCAGAACTGTCTTAGTATCATTGGTGGGTGTTGCAATGGCCTCTACCTATTTAGATAACATAATCCACTGCCCACCAGAATATAAGTATTTGAGTATGATTGGTGGGGAAAGGCCCCATGAAGTCAATACCCCATACGTTAAACAACTCAATATCTTAAGGTCGCTTACTGAGGCATTGCATAACCATGAGGCAGATACCAGCTCTCTGGCAGCTGTCACAGTTACGCACAAACTCTTGGGAGTCTTTATAGAGAGTGGGCTAGTAAAAGCCACATTAGAGCGACTTTTGTGGCTGTTGGCTCACCTCCGAAATGTCCACCATACTGCGATCCATGACAATGCCATAGGGTCCTTTGTGCTTCTTATCTAGGCACAACACCTACGCATTATTCTGTCTGCACATCTCTTAAAAGAGATATGGTTCATCCCACAAGGTAGTACTATTGCGGGCATCAGTCAATTAATTTTCTGTGGTGCCTGCACCTTTTGGTACTCCTTGGGTATGAATCTTGCAGCTTTATAGTTTGTATGTTCTGCAAATCATGGTGTTTCCTAACATGGCAAAAGTTGCTCATCCGGAAAGTTTCAGAGATCTCAATAGAGAGGAAAAACGTCCCTTCTATTGGCTCTATACGGGACAGATGATCAGCCACCTGGTTCTCTATCCTTTACTCGTCTTCTTTTATCTATAAATCAAACTCTTGGCAGAAAACCAACCACCCATCTTAGAGCCTACGGTTCTTTGAATATTGCTTTGTGAGTAGATGTTTAAGAGCAGCGTGGTCAATGTACACAATCAATTTTGATCTACTAAGTATGATCTAAACTTGTCAATGGCACAAAACCACTGCCAAGCAATTCTTTTTCTGTGTATTGTGTAATTTTTTCTGGGCATCATTAAAAATACAGCTAAGTATAATAAATACATGAGAAAGTGTTATGCCTCTTTTCAATACTGCACCAATGACATGATCACTGGCATCACAAATCAATTCAAATGGTAATGTCTAGTCTTGTGCAGAGATGACTGGTGTCGTGACCAGCTTAGCTTTCAGAGTTTTCAAAGCATGCAGGACACCTGTTCAAACACATGAATGGCAGCTGATGCTAAATCCTTGATCCGTGTTCTAGTAGGCTAGCGCAGCGTTGTCAGTACGGTTTTCTGCAATTTTTGAAAAACCTTTATAAACCTTGCCGATCTTATAGAATCTTGCATGCTCCAGAAAGCTTCTTATTGCCTTAACATTGGCAGGTGTTGGTAATTTTTCAATTACTTCCACTTCAGCTTGATCC
>QBTX01001519.1:0-39329 GCA_003063285.2 Arachis monticola | reverse complement strand
ATGTATAAATATGAGATTAGCAATAATTGCTAGTGAGGAAAGGAATGTAATGTGTAGGTCCAATTAATGTTATGTCTACTTCATATTTTCATCATTACTTATAAATGAATGGTCCTACAGTGTCATTGCCTTTTATAATTTATCCAATAAATACATCAATATTTATAAAATGAATGGGTATTATTCTTTTTTTTTTTATTTGTAGTTTTATAATGATGATAATAATGACGTACAGATGAGGTCACTGTGTGCAGTATGGTGGTAGCCAGAAACTAATCAGCATTTGGTAACAATTAACATCCTCTAAATCATAGATTAGCTTATTTTAATCATAAGATCGAGAAGAATGTATATATTACAACTTCTTGTACAAACTGTACCTATAATAATTTTTAGTTGAAATCATGGTTAGATAATGATTAAGAGGATATGATTACTTCATATGGAGGGAGTTTCATGATACATATATCCATATTATTAAGACACGTTGATTAATTACCACATTAGTATTTTGACGAAGCTGATGAAATCTTAGCTTAACCTTATATATACATGTAAGAGATTGCTTTCTAATAATGACAAAATCCATAAATAGAATCAGATATATATATATTAGTCATCCAGTCTCCAGTTATTAAGTTATACTTTTTGCTATTTTTTAAACTATATAAAATATAATTATTTATGTTATTTTTTTTATTAGTTAATTTAAAAAATATTTCTATGATATAATATTAAATTTTTTATGACCTAAAAGTCAAAATTTTTTTTTTGTTTCTCATGATATTTTTCAATTTGACAGGTCAAAAATTAATCCGTCGCGAATCGAAATTTTATTTAAGAATTTATCGTTGGCCAATGAGTTGTTAGTTGTTACATACACAAGGTGAGATTCAAACTCCCGACACTTATTTATACTAGTGAGTTAACTACTAGAATCAATCCAAATTAGTTTAAAGTCTAAAGTTTAATGATCATTACTAAACCCCAAAAGAAAAAAAAGTTAGCATTAGGTAAAACAAAAAAGAAGAAGAATTTATGCAAAAAAAAAAAAAAAAATTTGCATGAAAAGATATATATGTTAGAGATCGATATAACAATTTATATGTTTCTTCTTATTAAACTTAAATTTTTGATAGGAAAGAACTAAATTAGTTAAAGATCTATCAATTAATTATTAACAAGCATTACACCCTTAAATATTAAATTGTCAATAATTACATACAATTAGGTTATTAAATAAAGCAAGAGTTGGAGGTAGTGACGATGCTAGAAGAAATTTTAGAAAATTGCGGCATTATACATGTGTATGCTTAAAGGTTGTCCTTAATTAATTGGTGAAAGTCTAAAAGATATTCCTATGGTGTATATAAAACATCACACAGCTGTAGACAAAGTAAAAGAAATAGTATAGGGTTTCTCTTATTAAAGGAGATTGAGTGAGAAAGAGAGAAGAATAATAATGCTAAAATATTATTAGCTCACAAGAGGACAAGAAAAGGAACAGCTTTCAAAGGGCGTCATCAAAATATTTAAGGATTTTAAGGAAGGTTGAGAGAATAGTGGGGGCCAAATAATGACTACAAGGAATGTTTCATCAAAGAGGGTCAAGATCCATGTCAAACCCCATCCCACTAGAATAATATGAACAGAGATGAATTCTTCAATTGTTTTATAAGCATTATGTATGCTTTAATTTCACCTAACTATTATTAGGGTTTATAATAAATTTGTATTTAAAAATAGTTTTAATAATAAAGATTGTTAAAAAGCACTAAATATTATTAGGGGTTTATTTACCGTAAAAGAAGTATCCATGTATTTATTTAATTGATTTTTATATACATCTAATTTTATTAATTTAATCATTGAATTGAAATATTTCATTAAATATATCAAGTGTATAAAATTTTTATATGTTTACAAATTATTAAGGTTCTGGTAAAGTAAGAGTTTGGAGAGAAAAAAAAAAAAAAATGTTGAAAGTAAAAAAAATAAAAAAAATTTCGAAAATCAAAAAAGAAATAAAAAAAAAAAGAGAATATTATATCCTATTAAAAAGTTTTAATTTTAATTTTTTTTTTTTTTTTTTTTTTTTTTTTATTTTTTTTTTATGATTTTAAATTTAAAAAAAAAAAAAAATCTATTATGGCAGAATCGAATATAGCTCGTGATAGCATTTAATTTTAAAAAGATTATTAAATTTCGGACGTGAATAAATTTAAAAGTTTTGCTCAATCAGATATATCAGAGGATATACTGATCGATATGGTTAGTGAATATACAACAATTGACAATTGAGATTTAGGCAAAAATAAAAAGGTTTTAGGAGAAGATTGGGTTCTATTTTCTCATTCTGAAAGGCTCCAAAAACAAACTTGGGAATGATTAGGTAACGTGACTTCTTAACATTAATGGTAAATTTAGCATTAAGCCAGCCTGCTCTCTCTACTTAAATGTCCATCAAAACGCTAAGATTGATTTATCTTTTAGAATTNACCAAAGAAGTCATCCAGTCCTCTAATCTCCAACAGTGTGGTTTAAAAGCCACTACTGCTGAATAATACATAACCTTGAGAAATACCCAGAACTCATCCAAAAGTCTACCAAAATCAAGGGCTACACTCATATGCATCTAGGGGCAGTCAGGCTCATTCTTACCCTTCATGGAAGGAGATCTCTTCCGGGTAACAGCCAAATGTTGCTCTTTTAGATACTACTTTCAAAGAATACCATTGGGAGGAGGAGAAGGGTTTCTATGGATGAGATGGCGAATAGAAGTGAGGGTTGATTTCTTTTGTCTGTGGTATCAGAGCCTCAGGTTGATAAGAGGAAGAAGAAGGTACTACTAGTAAAAGCAAGTAAGAGAGAATCACTAAATATAATCATGAATATCACAGACTCATCAAGCTCTTCTCAACCTATACATCACTCTACCCCTCTGAGCATAGACCGATTACCCTCCAGTTTAAAGAAAACTCTTGGAAATAAAATTGATCAGTTGGTAGAATTCACTCATGTTCCAGAAGACTCACGTACCCCGGCCACTGAATACCCTCTCATAAGTAATAATTTTTAATTATTAATTTTATATTAAGATAATTGTATATAAATCTTTGACATTAATAAAAATGCATATAATAACAAGAAAAATCACAGCTCGAATATGAAAAGGTGGCCGCCGGAAAGGAAGCTTTGCAAAAACCCTTTGACCAAAACAATATTCATCAATATTTATGATGAAAATATTTATGATGAAAATAAGACTATAAGAGTATACTTTGAATGACGATATATATGAAGGGAAAAAAAGTAAAATACACACAATCAATTCTCATGAAGTTGAGTTTCATAAGGGAATTGAATGATAACAATATAAAGAGGAAATCACCAAAATAATATCCGAAAAATGTTGACATCACTACAAGAAACATGGTTAAAATTGACGGCAAAATCGACGGTTAAGTTGTCGATAATATTAAAAATTGACGGCAAAATGGACGATAGAGGTGGTCGCTATTAAACATGTCGATTTTTCAAAATTCGAATAAAATCGACGGCTTGTCTAGTCGTCGATAATAATTTAATAAAATCGACATCATTTCTGTCTATAATATGAGTTTGAAAATTTTACCTTCTTACTAAAATTGACAACGTTGCCATCGATGTTATTATATAAAATTGACGCCTTTTTTGTCGATATTTGATTCAATAAAATCGACAATATTGTCGTCAATATTTGATTAAATAAAATCGACATAACTACCGTCGATTTAATTATTTAGATACCGATTAATTCTTTGTCTATATTTTATTTTTTTGTCAATTTTAAATTTAAAAAGCGACAACGCTACCGTCGAGTTTAATAGCTATATTTTTTAATTATTTTTTCTATTTGAAAATTAGTAAACAATTAATGCAAATAAATTTTTAAATATAAAAATAAAATTTATACTAAATATTAGATAATGAATTTACAAACTTATTAAAATAATAAATAATCCTCTAACATAAAGACTTAAGACAAGATAAATTTTCACAGTAGCTCTTTTTTATTAGTCAACTTAATTCTTAACAAAAGCACTAATATATTAAACTACAAAACTTTAAAAGAATCATTATTACAAAAATTAACTATTATAGTTGAAGGATCAAATTCCTCTAAAATAAAAAGGTTAATAAGATGATGAAATAATACTCTAATTATCTTGGAATACCCTTTGCTCGCATCATTTACTTGTCCAAGTAACTCAAATAGATAACAGAGGTAAATCCTATATAATAGACTACAGTCACAGAATGCCAGTTACAAACACCAACCCAAAAGTGAGTCAACTAATTAACTGAACTATCAAATTCCAACCATGAAAAACTACCATTCCATTGCAAGAAAATTGGTACAAACTAGGAACTGTTACCTTCTATAAAAATGATCCTATCAAACCATGTTGGGCCTCTGTGGTAGAAGGAGATTATAAAACTTATCATGCAAGAAGATATTCTTTTCCTTGCTATCAACAGCTTTCTTCTACCCACACCAGCCACCATTAACGATCTTTTTCAGATCATCTGTGCCTGTATAGTATGGATCGAGTATTAAAAACGCGCAATCTCCACTTGCTTCATTGTAATCCACTCCCAAGAGTGTAGATGCAAGTACACCACTACCTGTATTTAGATGCTAGAGGATTAAGAGTAACTCATTCTGAAAATATCAGAGAGCAAAAGACAAATCATTGAAGCAAATATACAACTGAAAAAATATATACTTTGGAATTTAAGCCAATCATTTTGAGAAATATTGTAGATGAATGACAGATGGAAAGTATAAAAGTATATTATTGATTAACCAACCATAATAGGTGTTCCTTGGGTCTCAAAATGCAATGCTAGCTCTCGACATTTTTCTGGAAGCTCAACTCCGGATCTAACGTTGATCACTTTGCATGTGACCTGTTTCAGAAAGAAAACAACCTAGTCAAGTCAAATAATTTATCTAGAACCCAAATAAGTGATTTAGAAAGAGGAAACAAAAAAAAGGTTTGCACTCTGTTCAGATCAAATCAAGTATCTAGATAGCCTTCTTTGCCTAGGGCTCAGCATATGTTGTCCAGTTGGAATAGAAAAATCAAAGGTTAACGTTTAATCAATTAGCGTTTAATTAACCTAAAGGTTAATGTTACCAAATACTGTAATAAGGAGAATACTTGCGCCAAGAAGTTTGTCCAAAACAAAGGTCAACTCCATGGCACCAATCCAATCCCGTGTCCCAACAAAAGAAGAATCTTTATCACCAATCACCACAAGTGACTGCTGTATTTCTCTGAGAAAGGTTGCATCTTTGTCAGTCTGAATCATTCGCACAAGTATGACATGCCAAAATTTTTATGTGATATGAATGAATTTTGGCTGGAATAGTGGATTTATAAAATCTCTTCAATGATATATATTTACTACTACATCAAACCGAAAAAAATAAAGTGCAGTATAATTTTAAACCTGAAGAGAAAATACGGAAATAAGCTAAGATTAAATTACTTCTAAGAAATATTAAAATGAAATGACATATCCCCTAGTAACAAAATCCATCCTTAAGATGAGGCAAACTGAAAATACCTATGAGAAGGAACCTCTATAGATGAGTAGTTTTGGAGTCTGAACCATGAAATGATAGTYTGGAGAGAGCGATAAGCACAACCCCATCCCTATAAAATCAAAGTAAGTGATTTAATTTGTGATACTACAAAGAAATAGAGTTAAGAGCCATTTTGCTTTAATTATATWCAWTTTCAAGWAGTGATTTACAACTGCATAAAACCAGATTATCTTTGTCTGATAATTTAAAACCAGTTACTCAGTAATTACAAATGGAGTGTATTTGGTTATGTCATTGCAATAAAGGYCAACATGAAAAAGAAGACATGTAATTTCAAAACTATTGGGAAGCAGAAAGATGGAAATTACCGAATCATTAAAACCATCCTGAAGATAATGAAAGTATTCATAGGAACCTTGAACAAGAGAAACACTTCCCCCAAAAACTGCAAAAACCATAACATTTTTAGATGAGTCAGAGAAAAATTACACTGAGATACAGAGCAAAACAACACTTAACCCCACTGTTTGAAATCCCAACTGTACATCCCTGAGTAAAGTTAAACCTAATATTACGAAAAGAATATTAAGTAAATGACGGCATAAAACAGAGGAAAGTATAGGAGTTATTACTAAAAAATAAACAATGAAAATGCAGATGAAATCATAATTCTCAGTACTTATAAAGAATTACAAAATAAATAAATAAATTAGATCTACTTATTACCCTTTTGTTGAGAGCCAAGACCACCAATTTTCAATTTTGAAAAATCCAAGGCGTTAGCGATTTTCAGAAGGGGTCGATCAAAAGGTAATCCAACCCTTGTGTGTAAGGATCTCCTAATTTCAACTGCAGAGAGCAAAATATTTCATATAACAGAGATGCATGATAAGATCATAATGATAAACAGAAAAAGTCTGGAGATAGAATACATAAATTCTTCTATGAAACTTAACAATAGCAGACAAAATAGCCTTGTGATAGTATTTTCTAAAAGAGACAGGTAAATGTTAAAAGAATTATCCTATCCATGTCAGATTACAGAAGCATACCTTGCTTCATTTCTGTCTCCCCGAAACTCAGTTCATAGAAAACAGTAATTGGATGCAGAACATGAGGAAGAGTGAAGTGATAAGGTTTTATCTGACAATTCAAAAAACTTGTTAGTCAATAAAAAAGAAAAGTATGTATTAAATACACGTGAAAATAAAATTTTGAAGTATAAAAATTAGCAAAATAGATAACTATAAAAAGAAAACCAGAAATTATGTTGACGTATTATCCACAAAAGTAAAATCAATATCAATATTCTTTCATAAATTGCATCTGATATATCCCAG
This sequence comes from Arachis monticola, assembly GCA_003063285.2. Taxonomy (NCBI): domain Eukaryota; kingdom Viridiplantae; phylum Streptophyta; class Magnoliopsida; order Fabales; family Fabaceae; genus Arachis; species Arachis monticola. The sequence goes on along the minus strand of QBTX01001519.1, from coordinate 32,393 downwards.
TAGCACAGACAAGCATTTGCAGAAGAAAGATCTGTTTTTTTAATCATATCTTGATCTACTATAACATAATATCTGTTGGAAAATTTTAGACACATTGGTATCTGTTAGCACTTATACATATATATCCAAATATGCAATTACTAATGCTGTCATCACTCATACAAACAACAACAATAACAAAACCTTATCCCACTGGGTAGAAAATCATCACTCATAAATAAATGAGAATCCAGTAACCCATTAATCATTGTCATGACCTTATTTAGAGATCATAAACCATTTCAAAACAATAAAACCAATTTCTAATGAAATCTTATGAAAAGTCAGACAAGCACAATTACACATAATCCTGGTGCAACATATAGGACAAAAAAATGAATATGTACCTCTAYATCCATTAACCATAGGAATATGTTCTTGCGAAATGTTTAGACTCAAGGTGGAATGAAAAATCAAGCTGCCTATATGAATGCATTGCCTTACCTGAGGGTGTTGTCCTAAAAGGTTAGGCAACATTGAATTCTGCAATGCATTTAACTGATCAGCTAAACGAGGGATGATTAATCTTGAAACTGCATGCCTCAAGGGGAGCTTCTTAGAAGCATAGCAGAGTACATCTAGTTTAATATCCATAACAAGGAGCCTGGCTTCATCCTGGGCTGAAGGTAATAATTCAACTTCAGTTAAAAAAATACCCAAAAAAAATCATGCTAACATATAGGATATAGGACATCAATTTGACCCTAACTCTTGATTCCTGACCTGGAATGTACTCTGCAACAGGCACAGCAGACGCTGATGATGGCCCTAAGCTGTTAAAGAGAACACTAACTTAGATGGTATCTGTATTCTAAGAAGAAGAAAATATCACAAAATGGATGATTGAAGTCATTTCACAATTCACAATGCGCATGATTCATGGTAGCAGGCCAAAAAAAATAATAATAAATAACCACTAAAAATAAATCATAAATACTATCATATAACATCAGCAACAATTAAACAATTAAAACGAAGAATATCATAATCAACAATTTTACTTGGAGCTAAAGTTTTCATTGTATCTCATAAGTCCTGTGCTCTATAACTTCCATCATCAAATTATTATCAATTAACGCTACTAGCTCACAAACTCCAATTTCCAATCCCTAGATTGCTTCATTACATGGCAATGCAAAAAATATGAATTGATTGAAGTTAATTTCAAAATACAACCCCAGCAGAACATGCAAAGCAAAATTAACACCAATCCAAACGAACACTTAGAGATTAGAAGAAACAAAAATTGAATAAAACTAACCACTCGTATTCTTGAGAGGATAATATACTGGCAACTTGATCGGAAGCTCACAACGAATCAAGCAACCATTCTCCCACACATTTCTCCTAATGTTCTTCTTCAACAACTGAATCAACCTCTTCGAGGCTATTCGATTTTCCACTCTCCGACACGAAAAATTTCAGCTCGCCGGAACCGGCGGCGACTGCTCCGATCACCGGTCGATTATCCCCTTCCTCTTCACCGTATAGAAGCTTCCTCAGTCTACGAGCAGCATGAACTGTCGCTTGAGCGTCGGCGCCGGCTCCGTAAGCAAGCTCTCCAATTACTTCAAAGCCTTTAGGAATCAATGTCCGAAACTCCTTTGTTTACAAATTGCAAAACGCGAGACAGAGAAAACAAATTATAGATTTAAGATTCAATCTAAAACAAAAGAAAACAAATTAAAGTTGCTCAACACAAACAGAATCATTGAAAAAAGTAGTGAATAAGAAAACTTGAGTTTATGCTACAGAATAATTGAAGTGAATCTGCGAAATTAGGGATTAAAGAAACTAGATACTAGGTTCTTCTGTGCTTTTTAAGTTGCTTCAGGATCCAAATTAGATTAATGATTAGTACCAAATTAATCTTTGAAGACCTATTCTGTAGTAATGCTGAAACAAATTTTTTATCCAAAAAATTGATGAAAAATCAATGAAGAGCAAAAGAGAGAGAGAGTAAGTGAGTAACTAATTTTGATTGAGCAGCAACAACAACGGTGCAGAGAGACGAAGCGACGGCAGCAGCGGTGCGACGGCAGCAGCGATGTGACGGAAGCAGTGGAGCGGCGGCGATGGAGAAGGAGGGTTGAAGTATGCGAGGTGAATTCAGGGGTAAAATAAGGGTTGATGAAAATTGAAATGGTGAATTTGGGGAAATGAAGGAAATGCGGGGAGTGAGTGGGGGAAAATTTATTTTATTGATAAAAATCGACAGCATACCCGTCGATTTTAATTTGAAAAAAACGACGTCCTAGGCGTCGATTTTAAACATTAAATATGTACCATCCATTTAATTTTAAAAAGTGATCAAGACCATTTAAATTTATCGACGACAAAATGTGTGGATATTTTAAATAATAAAATAGACGATACGTTTGTCGATTTTAAAATAAAAATATTTTCGTTAATGGATTACAAAAAAATCGACGACTTTGCTGTCAATTTTATATTTTATTTTTAATTATATTTTTTAATAATATCGACAGCAAGCCGTCGAAAAATATCGACGGGAGAGATAACCGACGATTTTTAGCGTCGAAAAATACACTTTTTTTTTCTTGTAATGCATTCACAAGAATACTCTCAAAAGACAAAAACTATAAAATATCTCTCAAAAATTATTAAATTTAACAAAAATATCAACTGTTAATTAATTACTTTCGTTTTATTAATAGAAAATGCATAACCAATTAACGGATTTCATGATTTGGTAAACTTTTGATAATTTATAAAGTTTAATTTTGATGCACTGACAGTATAAAATATTTTACATCGTTGTATATTATATCTATTTTTTTGGATATCTATTCACACACTCAATATAAAACATAGTTATTTTTATTGATGTGACATAATGTAATTAGATACACGTATAAAATTATTTTACACTGATATCAAAATTAAATTCAATTTAATAATAAGGTGGAATTATTATTTATTTTAACAACTAGATAATCAAAATTCCCCATTCAATTAAAAACTCTAATTTCAAAAATTCCCAAATTAATTGAATGAAAATCGTAATAGATTTAAGAATGCAGCATAAGTTTGAAAAAGAGACTGAACACATGCAACAAGGATCCCAGAATTCCATCTTTACTTATTATTATTATTATTATGTTGGTCGGAGAATTCCATCTTTAATTGAAACTTCATCAACTTTTGCTTCCTATTCATCGTTCTCGTGGCTTTATCCCTAACCTTCTCCTTTCCCTCTTCAGTTCCTTAGACTCGTCGGAAACCTAACCCTCTTCTGTTCCTTAAAATTTATTTTCCTTTGTGGCTTTTAATTTTTTTTTTTTTCGTTTTTGGATTCTCCTTTGTGGCTTTTAATTACAATTGAATTATGACAAAAGAAATTTTAATTTTTGAAAAGTTTGTTTTTGGTCTTGAAAAGTTGAATGTAACATTAGGCCCAATTAAACCTTTTTCGGTCTAACGGCCTAACTAAGAGTAGAATATGGTGACTTCATATATCCATTAATAACACGGAAAAAAAAAAAAAAAAAAATCCATAAAAAAAAAAAAAAAAAAAAAAAACAAAAGTCAAAAGACTTCCATAGAGAATATAAAAGAAACAAAAAAAAAAAAAAAAAAATCCCATAAACAAAATAATTCATCGTAATGGAAAAAAAATGCAATGTAAGAAGATAATATTCATCATTATAAAGGAAAACTCCTAAATTTGACAAGAACCAAGGTCTTTCCAACATTTTTACTCATTCAAATGCTTTTAGTAAAAATCTTTTTAATTTATAAGCTTATTTTCTCTAATTCTCCGTCCGATAATAATACTAGTAATTTAAATTTACTGTTACAAATAATTCCAGAGTTAAGCCCCACTTTGGTCCCTGAGATTGGCGAGTTGCACTGATTTAGTCATCGAGATCCCAATTGTACTAAATTAGTCCCCCAGATTCGAAAAAGTGCACCACATTAGTCCTTCTCCCAATTTCAGTCACCGGAGCACTAACGCCGTCAGTGACGTGGCCATTTCTTGCCACGCTGGACCCAATGAAACGACGTCGTTTCTAATTTGGCGCTAAACATCCCTTTGAACGACGTCGTTTGTATGTAATGGGAAATAAAACGTTAGGCACCCCTTTTTGTTTCTACTCTTCATCTTCTCCTTCTCCATGAGTGACGCAGAGAAAAAAAAAGCTTCTCTTCCATGAGTGACCCAAAATAGCAATTGGTGGCTGCAAAAGGATTTGTCGAGACCATTGGAACATAACGTTTGCTGTGCAACTATCGGAAGAGTTCGTTTGCCACTTCAGAGATCTTTTGTGTCGTCACTGAGGTTAGTGAGCATCAGAATTTTTTTTTTCAAATTTAATGAAATGCTATGATGGTTGTTGATCATGACTAAGTGTTTTATATATTGTCGGTTCACAAGTTTTAAATCTGATTTTGTGTTAGGATTTTGTTTTGATGTTTTGTGGAATTGTGTTAGGGGGTTTCTTTTTATACTCTGTTCCAATGGTGGAAGCATCAGCACCTTCGCATGAGTGATCATGTGTTTTTAATATTGAATTTTGTGTAAGTTTTGTTCCTTTTTCAACTTGTTGCTGATTTGAGTATGATTCGATTCATATAGATTTTTCTGCATATATTCTGATTGCCACGTAAGCATATATATGTGACGGAAAATTCACTAGAACTGATGTGTACCTTGCAATTTTCTTTGATATTGTGGGGTTTTGGAAAAAGAATTTCTGGGCAAGTTTTTGAGATTTAAGATGCAGCAGTTTAGAATTTTGTATTTCTCTTGAGCTTTACGGGAAAAGTAATTGATGTGGAGTTTGATGGCTTTAGCATTAAGAAGTTTTGAGATTGGTTTGAACACTGTTTTTGATGGTTCTTTTTTTTTTTCTGACCCCTCCGAATTGATAAGGTGAGTTGTTCCTTTTCGAATGTTTCCTTTTGATCCCTACCTGTTTGAGAAGAATATGAACCTCATCATTCGCCGTAAATGATAAGTGTCTTTATTTTTTGGCTGTTTGGTATCTTTTGAGGCACTTGTAAAATCACATCTCATTATCTAAACCCAGTGGATATCTCTTTTCTTGATTTTGAGAAAGTTTGAAGGGCTAAACACATTTGAGTTTTGAACGATGCTTTGGCAGTTACTTTAACTTCATCATGTTTATTTACTAGTTAACAGTGCGGGAATTTATTTTAAATTCAGACTCCTGAGTTATTAAATTAAGTGCAGTTCAGCATTGTCTGTCAAAGGCAGAAAAAGTCGAGTTTAAGATATTCATGGTTTAGCTAAGTAGTACGGCTATTGCATTGAGATGTCTCTTTTTGTATTTTGTTTGCGTCAGAAGAAATAGTTAGTTATATGATCTCTCTTATCTTGTAACATTATAGTTGCTTTGGATTTACCAATCTATTGAAATTCCAATTTGTGTGACGTGTATTAATTTGCACCACCCTCTCCTCCCCACCCTTCTCTGTTTTGACTTCTACTCTGACTACTTTTGTTTTCTACATTGTCTGGCCTTTCAGGTAGTAAAGAAACTGCTCAAGACCAGGTCTCTGTTGGAATGGGCCTGCTAGCTGGGTCAACTGTGCTGCTTCTGACTATAATATGGGGTACCTGCGTAATTGTCGGCAAGTGTGATCTGGTGAATTCAGTTGCATTGGATTCAGTAGACACGCGGAGATACAGTTTAACTGGTATATCTATTGATATTGTTCGATATTTAATTTTTTGTAGTATTAAGAGTTACTGGAGTAAACTTCTCTTTGCTCAGAATATTCCAGTATATCTTTGAAATGACTAACTTAGTAATGAAAGCAAGTACCTTTCTTCCATCATTTTGGATCAAGGATTCATAACGCTTTCAAGTTTCGAAGAACTGGATTTGTGCACTGGCAATTGTTGTTGTTGACATTATAGGCTAGAGTACTTTTGAACTTTGTGAAGGATGCTGGTTGAAACTATAAATATAAAATGCGGTTCATGGTTTTCTTATTTATTTATTATTTCTTCAAAACCATGATGTATGTGCATGTGCAATAATGCTGTTTTGTTGCCAGTCCTGAAGATATAATTCTTTTGGATCCTTGGTCTAATAAGATCTTGATGTGCAGGTTCTGGTGTTAGTACCGACATTTGGACCAGTTACGCAGCAAGGATTATGATTATATCTGTACTTTTGTTTTTGATTCTTCAATTACCACAACTTCTCCATTCATCATCAGGAAGGCACTTGGCTGTTTTGATTGCTCTTATTGTCTCTTTGTTGTTACTAGCTTCTTATTACTTTTAGACAAATAAACCACACCACCTTTTTTCACTGACATTATAATTAGGACACCCAAAGAATGGTTTGTTAGGGTTAGCCTCTGTTGTGGACCACCGGAGAACAGGGCGGCATCCACACCCACACCACTCTGGAACACTCGATGCTCTATTGGTTCCTCTGGAGATCCTTCTGTTTGACCGCATGGAAGTGTGGCTCCCACTTGCACTCATGATCCTAAACCTAGAAAGCTGCACAGCGAGAAAGAAGACGAAAAACTAGGAAAAGTGGATAGAAGAAGAAGAGGAAGAAGTTAGGGCAGAAACTTGGTTATAAAAGGGGACAAGGACTAAATTGGAGCTAATCAAATTTGAGTGCCATGTCATCTAACCGTTGCTAGGTCCAGCGTGACAAGAAATGGCCACGTCACTGATGGCGTTAGTGCTCTGGTGACTGAAATTGGGAGAAAGACTAACATGGTGCATTTTTTTGAATTCGGGAGACTAATTTAGTGCAATTAGGATCTCGAGGACTAAATCAGTGTAACTCACTAATCTCAGAGACCAAAGTGAGGCTTAACTCAATAATTCCATTATCATCATTCTGTTGGAGTTGACCGATTAATTAGAAACAGCCAAATTATTGATAATTTGGGAAAAAAATCTTCTTCTTTTTTTTTTCGCCAATTATGTTGTTAACATATAAATGGTGTCTCAATTGCCATTAAATTTATTGACGGTCAGGTCGTCGGTAATAACTAGTTAATTAAATTTATTTTTTAATTTTGAAATAACTTTTTTTTTTTTTTTTTTTTGTTATCATATTTTTATTTTTATTTTTAAATGTAAAATAAGCTTAATAATCAATTAATTAAAATTAATTTTATCAAATACTTTGACTAATATTATATAACTATATGTTATATAAATACTAAAAAAATTGATTAAGTTGTTGTAAGAAAAAAATTTATTTTGTCATGAATAATTTGATTATTTTGTTATGAGAAGCATTTGATTATTTTGGTACGTAGATGTTTGCTTTCTTTAAAAAAATATATAAAGCAACTTATGTATAAATAATTAAATATACATAAATATGTTGTAGCTGATAATTTGTATTTACAAAATATTTTTTTAAAAAATTAATTTATTTTTTTTTTTTTTTTTTTTTTTTTTTTTTTTTATATATATTATATATATATATATATATATATATATAATATATATATATATATATATATATATATATATATATATAGTTAATTGTCAAATAAATCTCTAAAAATATGATATTTTTTTAATTCATCTCTAAAATTTTTTTTTAATTAAATTGGTCTATCAAAGATTAAAAATTAATTATATGTGTCATTCAATCATTCCATTAACAATTTTTGTCAACGATTGATATTGTAACTTGTAAAATATTAATTGATTTCATAAACATAGTTAGTTAACGTTCAATTGGACATATTAGGTGTTATGTATACTATTAATTAATATTTCACATAATTAATTGTTGACGAAAATTATTAATAGAGTAACTGAAGGACAAATATGATTAATTTATAATTTTTAAACGACCAATTTAATTAATAAAATATTTCAAAAATAAATTTAAAAAAATTTCATCTTTCAAGAACTAATTTAACTATTAATCATATATAACTATATTAATTCACTTGAGTCTTAACCTAGTTGCTAGCAAATTACCATTCAGGCCAAGTCTATGAATAAAAGATTCAAGTAGTATATAACATTTTAGATTATTCAAGCCTTATTATCATTGAAAATTTTAAAATATATCTTTTTTCTTTAAAAAAATTGTTTTACATTTTGAACAAGTATCTTATTCAATTTGTTATAGTAAAACCTATATATGAATATTAATATTAGAAGAAAAAAAAAACTTTGTATTACATTTAGTAGTCCATATATCTTTATTCACCACATCAATAAGTAGATGTAAAAAATATTTGATCTGACAGTACAACTTTTGTCCACTTCTTTAATTTGTTTGACGCGGCATCTCTTCTTTGTCTTTTTGATACTTTCATGCATTTTCCCAAATGATCACAGTTGAAAGAAAATTTTTCAATGACCCACTACATTTACCCTATTCTCTATTTCTACATCTTTAGCTCCTCTTCCAACAAAAAACTAACACAGTTGATGCATCACCATGATCATGGTCATCACCACTGTCATACCAGCATCTTCCACCGACACTCTTTCAACGAATATTATTCTGTGTCACCACAACAAAAATCATTTTTAATGATAATAGCACAATGATTACTGTATATTTTATTTAATTTATTTATAACAATTATATATTTATTATTATTATTATTATATTATTATTATTATTATTATTATTATTATTATTATTATATATTTTTTATGGCTCTTAAAATTTTTTTTACTGTTAATTATATAGTTATTATTAAAATTTTTTAATGACAAAGCATAAGACGATAAAATTTATTATGAAAAATTAAAAAATAAAAATAAAAATGACAAAATTTTCTACCAATTGATAGGTAATTAACAATGATGATGTCGAGTTAAACAGAGATGTAAGGGAATCCAAACAATGTGATGATCGTGGAGGAGGATTGAGGTCTATGATAAGTTCCAAATGATTAGACATAACACACCAACATGCAAGAAAGGAGAAATGAACTTGACCATAATGGTAGTTGAATTTTTGGTCTCTTTAAGCCCGAGAAAATTCATTCCATCTTCAGCTAGTAAGGATAATTTGACAAAATATAGAGGTCGCATAATGTTATTATTAAAGTGTTGTTGTATTTGGTAAATAAACATAAATGATTTTGAGGTCTAAATGTAATATTAAAACATCTCACCACCATCAGCCAAAAAAGATGTGAGGATGTAGCTAGATTTAATTAAAGTAATCAAGATATAATTATTTAGTTATAGGATCCCCAAAAAAATCAATGCAGTAACAAATAGGAATTTGACTCAACCAGTTACAGAAAAGAAGATTAAAACGGCAGTCATTTCAATAAATTTATTTTCAGCCTCGGGAGACGATGATTTCATAGCAAAATTTTTTCAATTCTTTTGGGAGATAATTAAAGGAGATGTGATACGGGCAGTCAGAAGTTTCTTTCAGGGAGATAAATTATTAAAGGCTTTTAACCATACGCACATGTCTTATTTCTAAAATTCCTAATGTTAGCTCTATGAAACAAATTCGGCCTATTAGTCTTAGTAGTGTATTTTATAAAATCATCTCTAAGATTTTAGTACATATAATGCAATTTGTTATGAACAGACTAATCAGTAACAATCAAAGCGCTTTTGTAAAAAGGAGGTTAATAAGTGACAATGTTCTTATAGCTCATGAGTTCATGCATTCTCTGAAAAATAAGAGTATGAAGAGTGGAATTTAGCTCTGAAGCTGGACATGAGCAAAGCATATGACGGGGTAGAATGGTCTTCGTTTGGAATGTCATGAAGAAGCTGGGTTTCTGTAAAAAATGGTTAGATTGGATTCAGGAATGTGTGATGACAGTTTCTTATTCTGTCACTGTGGATGGTCAACCTCATGGCTATTTTAAGCCATGTAGAGGGCTGCGACAAGGTGACTCTCTCTCTCCCTATCTATTTCTATTTTGTGCAGAGGGACTCTCCCATCTGCTCCACAGAGGAGAATAGAGACAGGATATTTCTGGATTGAGACTCAACCACAGATGCCCTAGAATCAGTCATTTATTTTTTGCAGATGACTCTATCCTATTCAGTCGGGCCTCGGAAGGAGATTGTTAGAACTTACTGAGTATTCTACAAGTATATGAAGAAGTCAGTGAATAGGTGATTAACTTAGATAAATCTTCAGTCTTTTTCAGCAACAACACTCCAATTCGGACTCGTGACCGGTTAGCAGAGATATTACAAGTTTCTCATGTCGGTAATCAGAACAAATACCTTGGCTTGCCTTCGGTTGTTTAGAGATCGAAAAGAGCAGCATTTAATTACATTAGAGACAAGGTAAATAAAAAACTACAACACTGGAAGAGAGCTCTCTTGTCTCCGAGTGGCAGAGAGGTTTTGATCAAGGCATTAGCCACAATGGTTCTATTGTACACTTTGAGTTGTTTCAAACTAACAGACACTCTAATGGAAGATATACAGTGTTCCATGCTCAATTTTTTGTGGGGCCAGAAAAGGGACGAAAGAAGAATACATTGGATTGGTTGGAAAATTACATGCAGACCGCAGGCTCAAGGAGGACTAAATTTCAAAGATTTAAAGGCCTTCAACCTTGCAATGTTAGCAAAGCAAGGGTGGAGACTTTTAAAGCGTTCAAACTCCCTGATATCAAAGGTGTATAAAAGTAAATACTACAAATACACTGATTTTCTAAGAGCAGAAGCAGGGAACAACCCATCATGGGGTTAGAAAAGTGTATTAGAAGGAAGAAAAGTCTTAGAAATAGGCCTACTGTGAAAAATTAGAAGAGGTATCTCAGTAAGGATCAGAAAAGATTCTTGGGTCAAGGATTTCACTACAATTACTCTTAATTCTAATGTAAGACCAGAACCAATACCAATTTGGGTTTTAGACCTCATATTACCAAACAGACAATGGAATCAAAGTAAAATCAGAGAATGGTTCAGTCCAGAAATTTCTCAAGCAATTATACAGACCAATATACACAATGGAAAAGATATTGTTACCTGGATGAAGGAAAAGAATGGCTACTACTCTGTATCCTCAGGTTACCATATAGCTTTTCAATTCAATTATCCTCCAATTGATTTTCTACCTGAATAGTGTAAAACCAAGAAGCTATGGTCAGAAATCTGGAATTTAAAGAGTCAACCAAAGACAAAAAATTTTATGTGGAAAGCCTTCCATGAAGGATTACCTGTGAAAGTGAAGCTCTACTCAAAAATCCCTTCAATCAGTCCAATTTGTCTTCGGTACAATGAGCAAGAAGAAACGGTGGTACATTGTTTATGGATGTGCCCGGACTCGAAGGAAGCATGGAGACTAGCTAGACTTCCATCACCGACTCGCGAAGTAGAAAACTAGAAATGGTGGCTTGAATTTCATAACAGGATCGCAGGAGGCAGTAACACGGTGGAGAAGCAGGAATTAGCAGTGAATCTTACCTGGCAGAACTGGAAAGCTAGGAATGAGTTGATATTCGAGTAGCGAAGGAAGACTCCATGGATATGTCTCGAAGAAGCTCGAAGAACAACAAGTGAGAGACCAAGAAAATGTTAAATCCCTAAAATTGAGTAACCTGTAATAGCACAGGTTTGTCTTTTAGTGGAACTTTTCCTTTTCTCCTCTTTTGTGTGTAGTCCAATTGGACCTTTCTCTTTCTTAATGAAAATTAACTACCATTGAGGAAAAAAAACTTTCTCCCCCTTCTGTCCTAAAACTCTATCCTAAAAAAAGTAAGCCCGTCATAAACCTTAAACAATTCATTATATTAGAGAACATTCTCTAATATATCTGCGGAAACTACAAAAAAATGAACTAAAAATAAATCTTAAAAAAATCACAGTCTTGCTAAAAAGACAACTTATTAAAAGAGTAATTACCCAAATTAGTCCTTGAGGATTTTAAAAGCGGACACTTTAATCCCCAAAGAAAATTAATACCAAAAACACCCCCAAAGATTTTCTCCGGCGGACAATTCAGTCCCTGGCTTGATTTCTCCATTTGTGACCGACGGAAAATGATGAAGTAGCACGTCTAAAGGCCATGTGGACTGCTACGTGTCAGGTGACGCGGCTGGACAAATTAGTCCCTATCCTCGTCAGCAGAACAGTGTCGTTTTTCGCGTTTGAGAGGAATATAAAATGTCTCTCTTCACTTCATATGAAGAACCCCCACCTTTGTTTAGTTTTTTACAGAGAAAACCATACCTTGTTGGAGTGTTCATCTTCTACATCATCTCCCACCTCATCTCCCACATCATTCTCGTTAGCAGAACGGCGTTGTTTGTTGGTGCATAATTTCTAACCACAAACTAACCGGCAAGTACACCGGATCGTACCAAGTAATACCTCAGGTGAGTGAGGATCGATCCCACGAGGATTGAAGGACTAAGCAACAATGGTTAAGTGATTTACTTAGTTATACAAACAGAAAATAGTGTTTGAGAGTTCAAAAAGCATTAAACAGAAGATAGGCAAATAAATAAGTTGGGAATAAAATATGGAGAAGGCAGTTAAGGCTTCAGAGTTATCTATTTTTCGGATTGACTTTTCTTACTAACTATTTTAATCATGCGAGATTTAATTCATGGAAAACTATATGTGACTAGACCCTAATTCCTTAGACCTTTCTAGTCTCCTCTAAAATTCATCAACCGCCAATTCCTTGGTCAATTAATTCCAATTAGGGGGTGAAGTTTAATTCTAGTTTATATGCCACAAAAATCCAAATTATCCAAATATAAGAGGATTATATATCACGTATCCCGTTAAGTCCAGATAATTAGAATTTAGGAGAAATTATTTTCAAGCTGTTGTTCAAGTAAATAGCTTTTCCAAGTTATACAAGAACTCAATTAGAAAGAGGGTCATACTTCCGTTCCACCCAAATTCATAAAATAAAGAACGAAAAAAATTCTTGAAATATAAATCAGTACATGAATTAAAATAGAAAAATAATAGTATCAATCCATACAATAGACAGAACTCATAACCTTAACAATGGAGGTTTAGTTACTCATGGTTCAGAGAGAAAAACTAGGATTGTAAATTGGGCTGAGGTGAAATCAAAAGTTTACTCCCTGGAATCCCCTCAGGGAGGTTTTTTTTATATCTAATCCTAATAAATTTAAAATCTAATTTTTAAAACTAAAATAATATCTTTTCCTAAAATTAAGATTTAAATTTAAATCAGAATTAATTAAATAATCAGCAAGTCTTCAATTGATGGATGGAGACCACTTGTTTCGTCCATTCTGTAGCTTCTAATCTGTGTTTTCTGGGCTGAAAACTGGGTCAAAACAGCCCAGAAATCGCCCCCAGCATTTTCTGCACGTGGCGCATGTCATGCGTACGCGTCAGGTACGCGCACGCGTCGATGTGCAACTTCGCTTTTCACGCGTACCCGTCAGGTACGCGCTCGCGTCGCCATGGAAAACTCCAAATCACGCGCACGCATCAGGTACGCGCATGCGTCGCTCCTCGCTATCATCTCCTTTAATTCTTGTGCTACAGAAACTCCATCAAATCTAGCTGAATACTACCTAAAATAAACAGAATTGAACAAGACTCAAAGTAGCATCCATAGTGGCTAAAAGATAATTAATTCTTGATTAAACTCAATGAATTGAATGCAAATTCACTAGGAAAAGATAGGAAAGATGCTCACACATCATTTGTAACTGTGGTCCCCCTCATATTTCTTCTCTACAAATCAAAAACCTACCGTGGCACCCTCCTCGTATTTTAAAATTGAGCGTGTCTGAGTGGCAAGTAGTACAGGAGGCTCAGCCGCTTCTAGCTGTTGCGGAGGGAGGTTTGTCCATGAGGGCGGTGAGAATATGAGTTTAAGTAAGGGATAACACCTGAAATGCTTATGTGGTCTCTATGCAATTATCTCCAAACCCGGCACCGTCGAGAATCCAGGAAGGTTGTTCTTCGGGTGTCCAAGGTATAAGGTAATTACCAATTCTGTTGTTGGACTCAAATTATTTGGATTTAGAATCTTGTTAACACATTGAGGTTTGGACGTTGTAGGAAAAACTACCCTACTACAAATTCTTTGTATGGATTGACATGGTTTTTGACCTCAATGGAAAGAATGTTGGGTTGAAAGAAGTTGCTATTGCTGATGACTTGGTGGGTGGTTTCCGAGAGACTTTGTTGGAGCTACAAGACAGGATGGGTGCGTTAGAGAACAATCAAAATACAGTAGTAAAGAAAGACTGGAAAAATATTTGCTTTAATCTATATTTATCGGCTGGGTTTATTGTGTTAATTTATGTATTTGTGTTTAATTGCTCTGCAAAAGCTTAAATTTGTATGTTTATTCTGAATTTATGAATTAAATCAACGTATTATGCATATTATGTATTTTTTTGGTGAATTTTGAGGGCATTTGTGTTGAATTTCATAGGAGTAGCTGCATTATTATGTTCAGAAATAAATATAAATCAAAAGAGTATTTTCAAATTAGCTATCACAATTAACTAATTAATGAACGAACACATGAATTAAGGAAAGACACCCTGGAGTACCATAATTAAAAACATACTTAGTCACATACATTCAACTGCACAAATCCATGAAAAATAACAACATAACAATAGAAAAGACATATACCAATTTCATGGAAGGCATTAGCATGACTATGACACTGAATATTCAATTTTTATCCTAAATTCGAAGTTCATCCAAGAAAAAAACAGCCATGGTGCTATTTCTTAGCACAAAAGACTAGAGTTTTATCCTAAATTTCGAAATTCATCCAAAAAGAGAACAAGCATAGAGTTGTTTCTCAGCACAAAAGACTATAATTTTCTCCTAAATGTTAAAGTTCATCCAAAAAGAAAACAAGCATGGAGCAATTTCTCATCACTTCTTTCCGGGAGCTTTGAATCCTGGATTTGGGATGAATTGAAACATCCTTGACGATGTACCCTTACTAGTAGCTGCCATTGTTTCTGTCGAGACCCCATCACTGCTTCTAGGAGGTGAGATAGGTGGTGGAGTGCATGACTGCACTGGCACTGGTGGAGGATGATGTGGTCTAATAATAGGCTGCTTAGGTCTTGCATGAGGTGGAACATTGGATCCCAATGCAGAATTCTATAAATTATAGAAATCAAAAAAATATAATTATTGTATACTCTACTAAAATAAAGACATAACAGTATAAATTATAGAAACAAAAAATATATCTATTGCAATAAATCACTACATTTGGAACTGAGTTGATATTATGTATAATATTATTTATGAATGACTATGTGCACCTTATTAGAGATTCAATTTTTAAACAAAATAATGGTAAAAAAATGATTTCAACATGAACAGGATAGTAATTCGATAAAATTAGCTTCAAGAAAAACTGTTCTTCAAATTCAAGTATTATGATTCTAACTCTATATAACTACAAGCATCATGACCCATTCTAGCAGTTTCTTATCATGTCTAATTCAAACAACGAAATGAATTAAAATAAACACGAATCAGTCCTCAAGAAAAATAAAAATAATCATATAAGTCCCTAGAGAAATTTAAATAATCCTATTCAGTCCCTTCAATCAGTTTGGTCCATGTTATACCTAAGGTTGCGATGCTGATTGTGAAACATGGATCTCATCTGCCCCAATATTGGAGGATACAGAACTAGTTCCAGCACCACGTCCTCTATTCCTCCTAGATGTAGTAGCAGGCCTTCTCTTTGGAGATGGAGGGCCTTTACAAGTTTTTTGATTATGGTCAGTCTCGCCACATTTGCTACAATGCAACTCGAAATCTCTTTTCAGAAGGGTCCTTATTGGAACATCCTTTTCAGAAGGGTCCTTTCTTCTTCTATTCACTGGCCTTCCAACAGGCCTCTTCAGCTTAGGTAGGACTGGGTTTAATATGTCTGTCTTGTCCCAATACTCTTCAGAATTGACTGACTGGATGCAGTACTGGTATGTTGCTCTAGCTGTCCCAATTTTTAAAAGTGGATGTACATATGGCTCAGCTCTATCACCTCTTCTTGCAATTGCAGCTAGTGCATGAACATAAAGAAGACCTAAAGATAATACATATTTAGTAACAACTCCAATTAAGTTCAATATACATATGTTGAAGTAAATAAAAATTGAAATAATGCACCTGTCAACTGCCAAGCATTACAAGTGCACTTGTTATTGCCTAAGTGAACAGAAAGTTTTTTTGACCCGTGTTGGACCTCAAAACCATCCTCTCATCATCCCCAACCCATACTGGATGCCAATACCTAACCCCTTTTATAATGTCGTCAAGTCTCTTTTGCTGTACAAGGGCTAATTCAGTGCCAACATATGTCTCCAAAACTTGTTTATACTTTGTCATTCTTCGCATAATGTAGCACCTCAACTCTTCACACATTGTAAGGATAGGTTTGCCTCTATAGTTAACTATTTTTGCATTCCACACCTCACACATATTGTTCGTCAAGTTATCACACTTTGGCCCGTGACTGAATTGTGATTTGGTCCAACATGCAGGCTCAAATCTAGATAAGTAGTTCTATGCATCTTCATTCACCCTCCGAAGCTTCTGCATACTTTTCTCAAATTCTGTGAAAGTAGTACACTTGGCACACTCCTAGACAATGTTCTTCACCTGCTTATCTTTGAATTGGTTGGTAAAATTTTTTCATATGTGTCTAACACAATTTCTGTGATGCGCATGTAGCATCACTTCCTTTAATGCAAGTAGAAGACCCTAATTACAATAAGAAATGAAACTATATAACAAATTATAAAGTACAAAGGATGGTTATATAATAGTGATTGGTTCTCATCAAGATTATACTATTGAAAAAAATCAACTAATCATAACACTTGCCAAAGCATGTTAAGGTAATATAAATCAAACATTATTTTAGCAAGTCAACTGTGTATACAAGAAATTAAAAGATGAGTTACAAACTTTAACTTAATCAAAAGAATAATGTGGAACCTTAAAGAAAAGTAAAATTGAATAAGAATTGACAATAAACAATCTTGTAAACTGTGTATATTTGTTATAAGTTGCTTTAGATATTTAGGAATCTAAACCACTAATTATAGCTATAAATTGATGGTACTTCTATGCTTGTTAATACAAGTTCTATGAATGAAAAATTCTGAATTAGTATACTAAATATGACTAGATCCATTCACCTTATTCTATTTTTGCTTATAATTATATGAGTCTTGAACATGATTACAATTATTCCGCTGAAAATTAAGAAAACATTTTTCCAGAGTTCTGTAAAGAAAATAAGCTTTAAAGTAGTGTATTCTCTTTGTTTAATAAAAATCATGACAATAAATGTTAATCACAATGCATAACATGTAGTTCTCTAAATAAAGTATTTGGTGATCATCACTTCATTTATCAGCAAACAATGAACTTCTATAACATTCTGTAATGAGGAGAAAAGCCACCTTATCTTGGACTTGATAAAAGAAAAAGACTTACAAAAAATTCTTATATATATGTTGAAATTTAAATTTATATTAGCAATCCTCCAATAACAACAACGTAAATACAAATATATCTTCTATCTATTTGACTAACTTTCTTATGCTAACATTTAAATATTAGATTGAATGGTACCTTTTGTTGATCGAAAATGAAATTCCAACCATGGATATAATGGTCTACAAGATCTTCTTGAAGCAAAGTGAGAAACCACTTCCAACTCTCTTTTGTCTCACTACTAACCACAACAAACGCAATAACGTAAAAGTGATTGTTTGCGTCCTGGCCCACTGCTGAAAGGAGTTGCCTCCCGAAATAGCCCTTCAAAAAGCAACCATCTAATCCAATCAATTTCCTACAACCCAATTTAAACCCCCTTTTACATGCATCTAAACAAATACATAACTTGTCAAATAATGAAGGTGACTGGGGGATGGGAGTAAGATCCATCAATGCAGTGCTCCTGGGTTACTGCTTAACAACTTGATGATTGGATTCTTGACGGTTTAGAAATTCACTAATGAAATCTCGTTGTAAAGTATAGTTTCTAAACCAAGCAATAATCCTTTCATACAAAAAGTTGTTTGTCACTAGTACAAACCCCTAAAATTTACAAACCGAAGTATTGGACCTCGGGTCGTTCTCCCTAGGAATTACAATAAAGTGTCTTGTTATTGGTTATGAGTTATTTTGGGATTTTGGATAAGAAGCATGAAAAGTAAATGGCAATGAAAATAAACTAACAACTATAAAAGGCTCTTGGCAAGGTATGAAAATTAGAAGTCCTATCCTAGTTATCCTTCTCAATTGTGATGAGAATTATTCATTGCTACCACTTAGTTAACCCTTACTAATTAAAGGAAAGTCAAGTGGATGAATTGACTTGAGCCACAAGTCCTAGCCAACTCCCAAGGAAAGACTAGCTTTAGTGCACTCCAAACCAATTAGCAATCTCTCCAATTATCAATCAACAAAGGAATTAGATAACTCAAGTGTCACTAATTACTCTACCTAGGCTAAGAGGAACAAAATCTACACTATATCTAGAAGAGGCATTTCAACAAACACATAGAGTGCAATAGAAGTAAACATTATTAATTGCAAGAATTAAAGGAATCTACAACTACAAAGACAAGAGATCAACAATAGAAAAGCAAAGAAGAACAATTATTATGAATTACCTCTTATTGAATTGGAAGAATGTAGAAGGAACAATACTAGATCTACAACAAAGTATAAGAACAACATAAAGGAAATTACAACAAAAGAATAGAAGAAGATGAATGTAGCAACAAAGAATTGAAAAGTAGAAGTAGAAGAAAGCAAAGATTAAAATCTAGATCTAAGATTATTGAGCTAAACCTAATCCTAATTCTAGAGAGAAGTGAGAGCTTCTCTCTCTAGAAACTAATTCTCACTACTAAACTAAGCTAAAACTAAACTAATGATAACTAACTTCTAAAGTATGAAAATTATGTTAATTCTCCTTCAATCCTTGGCTTAAATAGCATCAGAAATGAGTTGGATTGGGCCCACAAGGCTTCTAAAATCGCTGGCCACGTTTGCATTAAGTGGGTCATGTGCCACCATCGGCGCGTCCGCGTACCATGCGCGTGCGCGCCCCTATGCGCGATGAAACTATGGCAAATCTTATATCGTTTCGAAGCCCCGGATGTTAGCTTTCCAACCCAACTGAAACCGCATCAATTGGACCTCTGTAGCTCAAGTTATGGTCGTTTAAGTGCGAAGAGGTCGGCTTGACAGCTTTTGCGATTCCCTCATTTCTTCATGAGTTCTCCATTTTTACATGCTTTTTCTTCATTCCCTTGATCCAATCTTTGCCTCCTAAATCTGAAATCACTTGGCAAACGCATCAAGGCATCTAATGGAATCAAAGGTAAATCAAGATTAAACAATTAAGGACCTAAAAAGCATGTTTTCACTCTTAAGCACAATTACGGGAGAGATAACAAAATCATGCTAATTCCTAGGCTAAATGTGACAAAAGGTTATCAAGATGCTCTAAATTCAATACAAAACAAACCGTCAAATTGGGGTTTGTCAACCTCCCCACACTTAAGCCTTAGCATGTCCTCATGCTAAAACCAAGAATGAAGTAAGGGTATGGCATTTATTCAATGGAAACTAACTAAATGCAATCTACCTATATGCAACTATCTAAATGAATGCAAGTGCTTGGTCAAAATAAATCAATTCCCAAGAAACATATATGCACAAGGGCTAAGGACTAGCAAGTCTAATCCACAATTGAATTGAGTTATTAAATATTTTTACAAACTTGCATGAAAATTATGATTGTAGGTGGAAACATGTAATTGAGCATCAAACCCTCACCGGTAGTGTTTGCACTCTATTTGCTCATGTGTTTAGGGTTGATTCTCTCAATTCTCTCATAATCATGCTTTCCAAAATTTGTTTTTCATCTAACAATCAACATATATCTTATGCATGCATACAATTATCATGAGGTCTATTCTTTAGGTTGTAATGGGGTTAGGGTCAAGGTAGGATACATATTTGGTCAAGTGAGCTTAAAATTTGATTCTTTGATAAGCTTAAACTTCCCACCTAGCCTATGACATCCTATACAATTAAGCTCTAACCTAACTACCCATTTTTTCCTTTTCCACATACTCATGCATTTCTTTTTCATTTCACAACATTTATGCATTGATCTTTATTGAGCTCCACTTTGCTTTGGGGCATTTTGTCCCCTTTTTATTTCTTTCTTTTTCTTCTTTTTCTTTTCTTTTTCATATTATTTTTTTTCTTTTTCTTTTTCTTTTATTTTTCTCATTTTTTTTATATATACAAGAGCATCAATGCATAAGGTCTATACATTTGATCAATACACGAACACATACCCAATTCCCAATATTTACAACAAAAATACAAAACTACTCTTTTATTCCCCCAATGTCCCAAGAGTTCCCACACTTGAATGGTACTCACGCACACTAGCCCAAGCTAATCAAAGATCCAAATTAAGGACATTTATTGTTTTTCACTTTAAGGCTTGTACTGTGCTAAATTAAAGAATAAGTGGGTTAAGCGTAGGCTCAAATTTGGCTAACAAAGGAAGATAAAAGGTAAGGCCATTTGGGTAAGTGAGCTAATGAAATGATGGCCTCAATCATATACATGTATGTATACACAAAATAATGGACATAAAGAATCAAACAAATCAAAGATTACAATCATAGAAAGAGACTAATGCACACAAGAAGGAAAATAAGTGGTTATAAGATGTAACCACACCATTAGGCTCAAATCTCACTTGCTTGTGTTCTTAGCTCAAAAACATGATCCATAATATATATAATTCAAGCAAGTTCTATGAAAAGTTTTCCACTCAAATCAATTGAGATGCCCTATAGATAGAAATCTTGAAAAATTTTCATTATTTTGACTAAGCTTATTGTGTATATATATGCAAAAATAAGAAAATGAAAGTAAAAATCCTAAAAACCTAAAATAAAATGCAAAAGTGTTGGGATTAGAAATTTGTCACCCAAAATCGCCGACCGGTCGGACGACCTCCCCACACTTAAAAGTTTGCACCGTCCTCGGTGCACTCAAAGATGAGCAAGGGGGTACGGCGAGTCTCTGGATTGCTGCGTGTTCTTAGTCTTGCTTCCATGTTTGCTTGTGGTGCATTTATCATGAAAAACAAAAATACAACACCGTAAGATGAGAAGATATAAAAGCAAGGAAGCATACATTGTTGGAATGAGGTAAATCACTAGAATTGAGTGAGTGAATTAGTGTGACATTAAGAAATATTAGGTGTGTGAATTCTAAATTGCGCGGTTTAGAATACACATTAGCGTAAAAGCTATGTCACAAAAGAAGCATGAACTTCACTTATCCTAGTGTGCTTGAGATGCTTTAAGTAAGCTTGTAAGGTAAGACAAGCATTAGAGAAGCATGAAAGCATTCAAGTCAAACATATGGATGGATATAATCATGAACACAATGCATTAAGGTAAATGCACAACATCATCCATCAAGAGGTTGCCTAATCGAGGGAAAAGGATCCAAATCACATGATGGCTAGCTACAACATGCAATTCAAAAGAGTTATAAGCTCGAAGATAATTCTCATCACTTGGTATTTTTCAAAAGGTAAGCATGAAAAACCCAAAACCAAGTAACAAAATATAACCTCAATCATAGAATCCAACAAAGATTATCTAAAAACATTCATGCTAAAATAGCATTTAGGCAATAAGGGATATAGCAATGTATAGTAAACAAAGTCAATAATCCAACACTTATGATGAAAAGAGAGAAAATAAAATGAAAACTAAACTAAAACTAACTAATCAACTAACTAACTAACTAATTAACTAACTAACTAACTAACAACCAACTAAAATAAATGGTTATCGATGGTGTTTGGAAGTGTTGGATGAGGGGTAGTAGGAGGGAAGAAGAAAGGAGAAGGAAAGAAATAAAAAGAGGAAAAGAAAAGAAGTGGATGGAAGAAAGGGCATCCACGCGTACGCACGCATGGCGCGCGCGCGTCGTTGGCTTATTTCAAGAGTGGCGCGTACGCGTCATGTGCGCGTGTGCGCAAGTGCGGTTTGTGCCAGAGGCACAACGTTGGCGCGGCGCAGGCACAACTCTCTGGAAAATGTATGGAGGTTGGAACTTCTCAATCCACGCGTACGCACGCATGGCGCGCGCGCGTGGATGGTCGAAAATGCTGGAAGTGCGCGTACGCGCCATGTACGCGTACGCGTGGATGGTGCTCTGTTTTTTTTTAAATAAATTTTCTATGTTTTTGCACCAATCCAAGCATTCCAAACCTCCAAACAGCTACCAAAACACCATAAAACCTTATTTAACATACTTAAACTACCAAACATACTCAACTAACTAAACAAAACATGAAATTAAACTAATTCTATCAATATATACAAAAGAGAAAATGAAAGAATTTTACCATGGTGGGGTGTCTCCCACCTAGCACTTTTGTTTATTGTCCTTAAGTTGGACTTATGGGGAGCTCCTCATCAAGGTGGCTTGTGCTTGTATTCATCTTGGAACTTCCACCAATGCTTGGTTCTCCATTGTGCCTCAAGATTCTTCATGGATTGAGCCAAGTCTTGATGGAGTTCTTCACAAGCTTGGGGCTCCCAAAGTTGATCCTCTTCTTGTAATCCGGGATCCCACACTTTGTTTTCACACACGTCTTGAGGTTGATAATCATTATTAGTCCATCCGGGTGGTGAACAAGATGAATTCTCTATGAAATACCCAACAATCCTCCTAGACCCATCTATTTGAGCACTATTCCCACCTTTGTATTCAACTCTTGAAGTATCAACCAAAATGAGCCTTGATTTGCAACGCCAACCACGAAACATCTTTCGCTTACGCTTCATCCCACAAAGCATCCTAAGTTGACCATCCGTTTCAAGCAAGCCATACTCAAGTGGGACAGTAAAGCTAATAGAAATGAATTTTACCCACTCAAGTGAAGGGGTAGATGACAACCTAGGCAAAGATGCTTCCAACGATCTTGACAGAGCGTATTCCACTCCCATCCTTCTATTTCTAAGGACTTCCACCTCTTCACAAGATCTCTCTAATTCAATCCTTTGATCATTAATACTATCTAAGCCTTTTCCCTTAATCAAACTATAATTGGGAGGGTGAAAGAAGTTTACCTCCGCAACATTTTCAAACGCACCGGGAGAAAGTTCTTCAAGTTCAAAGGATTCTCCACCACTAGGACTTGATGCTTGCTCTTCATTGCCATGGGAACTCAATTCTTGCTCTATCCCATCCAAGTCTTCATATGGAATATGCCTTGGAAGGTGTGCACTTTCCTCCCTAGCATCAATTTCAATCATCTTGGAGGGATTTTCTTCAACTCTATGTTCCCATGGAAGCTCCGCATCTCCTAAGTCTTCTACCACTTCTTCCTTGTCTTCAACAATTAAAGCTTCCTCCAATTGTTCCAATACAAAGCAACTTCCCTCATTTCCCACCGGAGTTCCCAATCTCTCCTTCATGCTATGTCCTTCATTTGATTCTCCACATGTAGCCATGGGAGTTCCTTGAGTGTTCAAGCATTGGGAGGCTAATTGATTTGTTACCGCATCCAAGGTGGCCATGAAATTTTGCACATCCCTTTTCATCTCTTCTTGCCCTTCAACAAGAACACCAAAGGTTTCATCCATTAGAGATTGGGGTGGGTGGAAGGGTTCATTAAATTGGGGGGAGGGTTCATAGTAGGAAGGTGGTTCTTCTTGGTAGGTTGATTCCTCTTGGTAGAGTTGTGGTGGTTCTATGTTTCCCACTCTTTCCACTTGTTGCACACAACACACTCCATGGTTGCTTGAAATTGATCCAATGCTTCCTTGAGATGATCCCTTGACTCTTGTTCCTCTTGGATAATATGATTAGGATCATGTGGTTCTTGGATCAATGGATATGAGTATTCTTCCATGGAGGTTGTGGTGGAAAGTAGTATTCATCTTGTGGTTGAAAGTTTTCATATATTGGAGGTGGTTCATCTTGGTAATAATGTGGAGGAGGGTGGCTCTTGAAAATATTGATGTTGGAATGGTGGTGGCTCTATATGTGGTTCATATTGCTCATATGGTTGTTGGTAGGATGGATATGGATTAGGGTCATATGAAGGTGGTTGGTAAGAAAGGGCTTGTGAGTATGGTTGGAAGTTATGTTGAGGGTATGGATCATAGGCATATGGTGGTGGTTCTTGAAAGTCACAAGGTGATTCACCATAACCATTGGATTGATATGCATCATAGAATGGCTCTTCTTCATAGTGCATTGGTGGGGGTTGTTTCCATGAGGATTGATCATATGCATATGGCTCCTCCCACCTTTGGTCATCCCATTCTTGATACACATCTTCATTATAGTCCTCATTTCCTACAACATGTTGATAACCAAACTCATAGCCAAGGTGAGAATTCATGATAGCAAGAAGAAAATGAAAAAACAAAATCAAATAAGAAGCAAGAAAATTAAATCCTAAAACTAGCAAGAGCTAACAAAAGCAAACATATTCACACTATTCACATATATACAATAACCAATAACATAACACCATTGCAATCCCCGGAAACGGCGCCATTTTGATGATTGGATTCTTGACGGTTTAGAAATTCACTAATGAAATCTCGTTGTAAAGTATAGTTTCTAAACCAAGCAATAATCCTTTCATACAAAAAGTTGTTTGTCACTAGTACAAACCCCTAAAATTTATAAACCGAAGTATTGGACCTCGGGTCGTTCTCCCTAGGAATTACAATAAAGTGTCTTGTTATTGGTTATGAGTTATTTTGGGGTTTTGGATAAGAAGCATGAAAAGTAAATGGCAATGAAAATAAACTAACAACTATAAAAGGCTCTTGGCAAGGTATGAAAATTAGAAGTCCTATCCTAGTTATCCTTCTCAATTGTGATGAGAATTATTCATTGCTACCACTTAGTTAACCCTTACTAATTAAAGGAAAGTCAAGTGGATGAATTGACTTGAGCCACAAGTCCTAGCCAACTCCCAAGGAAAGACTAGCTTTAGTGCACTCCAAACCAATTAGCAATCTCTCCAATTATCAATCAACAAAGGAATTAGATAACTCAAGTGTCACTAATTACTCTACCTAGGCTAAGAGGAACAAAATCTACACTATATCTAGAAGAGGCATTTCAACAAACACATAGAGTGCAATAGAAGTAAACATTTTTAATTGCAAGAATTAAAGGAATCTACAACTACAAAGGCAAGAGATCAACAATAGAAAAGCAAAGAAGAACAATTATTATGAATTACCTCTTATTGAATTGGAAGAATGTAGAAGGAACAATACTAGATCTACAACAAAGTATAAGAACAACATAAAGGAAATTACAACAAAGGAATAGAAGAAGATGAATGTAGCAACAAAGAATTGAAAAGTAGAAGTAGAAGAAAGCAAAGATTAAAATCTAGATCTAAGATTATTGAACTAAACCTAATCCTAATTCTAGAGAGAAGTGAGAGCTTCTCTCTCTAGAAACTAATTCTCACTACTAAACTAAGCTAAAACTAAACTAATGATAACTAACTTCTAAAGTATGAAAAGTATGTTGATTCCCCTTCAATCCTTGGCTTAAATAGCATCAGAAATGAGTTGGATTGGGCCCACAAGGCTTCTAAAATCGCTGGCCACGTTTGCATTAAGTGGGTCATGTGCCACCATCGGCGCGTCCGCGTACCGTGCGCGTGCGCGCCCCTATGCGCGATGCAACTATGGCAAATCTTATATCGTTTCGAAGCCCCGGATGTTAGCTTTCCAACCCAACTGAAACCGCATCAATTGGACCTCTGTAGCTCAAGTTATGGTCGTTTAAGTGCGAAGAGGTCGGCTTGACAGCTTTTGCGATTCCCTCATTTCTTCATGAGTTCTCCATTTTTACATGCTTTTCCTTCATTCCCTTGATCCAATCTTTGCCTCCTAAATCTGAAATCACTTGGCAAACTCATCAAGGCATCTAATGGAATCAAAGATAAATCAAGATTAAACAATTAAGGACCTAAAAAGCATGTTTTCACTCTTAAGCACAATTACGGGAGAGATAACAAAATCATGCTAATTCCTAGGCTAAATGTGACAAAAGGTTATCAAGATGCTCTAAATTCAATACAAAACAAACCGTCAAATTGGGGTTTGTCACAACTCCAAGAGATAATGCCTCAATTTGCTGTACTATTGTCTCTCATTTCCAATAACACGTTCTCTTGCTTCTTTAAATGCTCTATAGACCATTTTTCCATTGATAACGACATTGTAATCTATCTTGATGTGGTCATAAGCCTCACTTAAGGTTATGTGAGGTTGAGTGAGCAACCTCTTTTCTAGCTTGTTGGCCACCCACTTTTGATCTGCCATATTGCTTCCAAATTCCCTTCCGCAAGTGTGAGTGGGCACATATGTCTTAATTTTGTAACTCTTCAGTTGATTATTCGAGGCATAGTAAATTAGCCATGGACAAGGGTTAGTTCTACCACTCATAGCACATGCAGTCACAGCCCACCAAGCACAGTCCCACTAGTCCTAGACTCAGTATTCACAGCTTCTTCTCCCATGGTTCCAACATTGACACCTGCATCCTTTGTATTAATAGGATTCACATTCACACTTTGCACATTGTTTGCTTCATTACCTTGCACAGCTACCTCATCATTACTTTGGCACATTTTCACTTTTCACTAGTAGCTGCTCCTTTGGCACCTTTGTTTTTTTTTTTATTTTTTTTTATCCTCTCCAACCCATGCTCACAATCACATCTCACTCTCATTTGATCATTCTTGATGTACCTAATCTTTCTCCCCTCATAGATGACATGATCCTTTAGAGCAGTCTTAAAGCTTTCAATTGTGTCAAATTCCATACCCAATTCAAAGTACACTTCTCCAAAGCCAGCATTTTTATTAAACTGTGAAAACTCATACCTCTCTCTCTCATCTTCATAACTCTCTGGAGTTAGCAGTGTCTCTGACTCATACTCAAAAGTAGGTTCTTTTTCCTCCTCATTTTGTATACTTTTTTCATTATTTTCAGCACCATTGTTGCCAGTACCACCAAAATTTGGCACTAGAGCCTATGATGAAGTTGGACTAGTTTTCATGTGTCTAACATTTTCTGGGGACATAAAATTGGACCCAACACAAGAGGGCCTGACGAACCTTTTGGGGCCACCAAATTTTGAGAAAGAAAAAATTGGTCTTTCCTTTTTTGTCCTTGCAGCTTTTGGGCTCCTAAACACTGGGAATAATGTGAGCTAGGGCAAAAGGGTTTGGGAGGGGGTAACAGGGGACGTAGTCTTATCCATAACACTCTTGGTTTTCCAATTTTACTTACTCTTTTTCTTGACAATCACACAGTCGGAGTCACTACTTTCATCTTCAAATCCTGGAAGGGGTGGTTTATATGGTTCGTCCTCAGTGGTTTCATACCCATCATCATCACTAGATTCCTCCTCCACATCTGCATCACCCTCAAAGTCCAAGTCGGTATCCTCAAGTGGAGTAACTCATCAGTCCCCTTATTCTTTTGTATGTTCTCACGCAACTGATTAATCTCCAAATCTCTTTTTATTGGGTACAATCCATTCTCTAAGTCAGCAGCCGTAACATCATACCAATACATAGTAGTGTAGTTCAAATAGCCTTAACTCTTTGAACAGGGTTTGTAAGTCAAAGAAACAGATAAGATCAACATCCATCTTAGGAAAATTCTCAACCTTTTCATCCAGATAAAGAAAAACTCCTTTGTTATTCCTAACAAAAATGCCCACAATGGTGAAAACAAAAAAACTACACAAGTCTTCTAGTTATCTGCAAGAACACACGGTCGAATGATTAACAACATAATCATATAACCCTCAATTCTTTATTTTTTTTTTTTTTTGAAAATGCCATAAACAGAAAAATAAAAACAACAAAACACAAAATTACCTTCAAACATGTATACCACCTCACAACATTGTATTCCTAAATTGGGGGGGGGGGGTGGGAGCAATTGTGAAGGAACATACATGCAAAAACAAAATTAGAACTAGCAAACAATGCCATAGCACGTTTTGTGCTCTGTACCCCAACCCAAAAAATGAATCAGTAAATCTAAACTAGTTTTTCAGACAGAGAATAAGAATATAATACATTCTTACCTTCTTCAACGCAAGTCTTGAGTGGTCATTGTCACTCTTATACACGATTCCGTGCTTCTGGATTTGAGCATGAGGCGTCACGAATGGTAACAGAATGCAAAATTTTATCAACGTCATCACGATGGTGATGTGGGAGATGATGTGGGAGATGAGGTGGGAGATGATGTAGAAGATAAACGCTCCAACAAGGTATGTTTTTCTCTATAAAAAACTGAACAAAAGTGGGTTAGGGTCTTTTACCTTCATATGAAGTGAAGAGAGACTTTTTATATTCCTCTCAAACGCGAAAAACGACACCGTTTTGCTGACGAGGATAGGGACTAATTTGTCCAGCCGCGTCACCTGACACGTAGCAGTCCACGTGGCCTTCAAACGTGCCACTTCATCATTTTCCATCGGCCAAAAACAGAGAAATTAAGCTAAGGACTGAATTGTCCACCGGAAAAATTTTGGGCGTCTTTTTGTGTATTCATTTTTTTGGGACTAAGATGTCCATTTTTAAAATCTTTGGATACTGATTTGGGTAATTACTCCTTATTAAAATTATTAGGTAAAACTAATTCAAAAACTCATGTTAACTCTAAACTAACCTAACGAACATACATAGTTGATAAAAAAAAATATATAATTTAAAACTACAAAATCTAATTCACCTAAAACAATCTAACTACAAAATAAAGTTAACCCTAACAACCTAATTGATTGAATTAACCCTAATACAACAGAAACTTTCAAAAAAAAATGCAACCTTTCAAACAAACTTACATTTAAAATAAAACACAAATACAAAATTAATAAATAAAAAAAAATAACAAAATACAAAACATAAACTGATTGTGAGTTGTGGTGGAGGTGCCGGTGTGGTGACACCATCAAATTTTTTCTACCTCTGTTATTAATGAGTAGTGTTAGAAGTTTTTTAACAAAAAATTACAATGAAGTTAATGAGTGAGATTTACTTAACCTGGATGAGAAACGACAGTGGACAATGACGATGGCAACGGATTTTGGCAGCGATGTTTGGGCCTTTGGTGGCTCAGCTAGAACAATGCAAGAGAGAGACTTGTTTGCTGCGAGGAGGAGGCCACTGGAAGAACGACGAGGCGAGCACACGGGAGAGAAAGAGAAAGGAGAGGAGAGGGC
The DNA here is from genome assembly GCA_003063285.2 of Arachis monticola. Lineage (NCBI taxonomy): Eukaryota > Viridiplantae > Streptophyta > Magnoliopsida > Fabales > Fabaceae > Arachis > Arachis monticola. The sequence continues at coordinate 3,077 of QBTX01001519.1, read as the reverse complement.
CGAGAGTTGAGAAGTGAGGCGGAGAGGATTTCTAATTTTAAATTTAGGGCAATTGTACTGTCGGATTTATCTGTCAGTAAACAGGTAAATCCGATGGTAAGATGTTGGTTGTTGCCTGAATACCGCATTTTACTAATTCATGCTACTGTCAGAAATTGTCGACGAAATCCGACCCTCAATTTGACTTTAATAAAAATAATTTTTGCGCCTCTATTTACCGTCGGATTTACTTGTGGAATTTTGAATCCGAAGATAAGTTATTCTAAGGATGAATTTTCACTAGTGACTGTTGAAAAATTTGTCGCCAAATCCGCCAGTAGCTTCTATCCTAATGGTATTAAGCGCATTTTTTGTAGTGGATCTTATAGGATCGGGTCTGAGCCTAATTAAATTTAGTCTAGTCTGTCCTATGAACATTCTTATTTTCTTATCAACTTCAATTTCTTAGAAAAAAAAAAAAGTATTTCCTGATCAAAATTCTTACTTCTCAAAAAGCCTAATTGATTCTTTGGTAATATACAAGAGGAAAAACATAACTAAGAATAAATAAAAAAATAAAAGAATTTTTTTTTTTTTTTTTATTCAAATAAAATTTAAAAGAAACCTCTTAGTTAAAGCAAGGTACAAAAACTCAAATAAGCCAGAGAAAATTTTTACACAAATCCCCCAAACCAAAATCTGCTTCATGAATCAACCAATGCACATTTATATGTAGTTCGAACCAGCCTGATTTCGAACGCCATTTCCACATAATTCGAACCAGCTTCGTTCGAATTATCGACAAACACACGCACACACTTAATTCGACCAGCTTGGTTCGAAGTAGACACTGAGAAAAAATGAATAGTTAAAAATGAAATAAATATTATTTTTATTTTATACATTAAAAAAAGCTAACAAAATATTTAATTACGATATTTCTTTAAAATATTAATGAGCTATCGATTCAAATTCCATACAATACTCTTTTGTCCATTTTTTTAATAACTCAGCATCTTTTTTCATAAATTTTTTTAATAATTATTTTAAATAATAAAAAAAAAAAAAAAAAAAAAAAAAAAAAAAAAACAATTTTTTTTTTAAAAAAATGGATTAAAAAATATAGGAGTACTATAAAAAATTTGTAATGTTCTAATAACTTAGGTAAATACATGCATGTACTCAAAATTAAATAAAATACTCTACATAGTCAATAATAATTAGAAATAAAAGAAAATATTTATTCCATATAAAAAACACTTAAAAAAATATTTTTTCTCTCCAAATAATTTTACAAAAATGGCTTAAAATATTGTCTTCTGAGTATTATAAACGTTGTGTAATATTCTAGTCTTTAGGACATACTGATAAAAAATATTTTTTTTTAAATTTCTACAATTAGTTATTGACTTGTAGAGTATTCTTTAATGTCCTAAGTCTCTTAGAACGTTACCAAATTTTTTATTTTATAACATTTTTTAAGCTTTTTTTAAATTGTTTTGCATAGGATCAAATATTTTTGTCGTATAATTTAAATAAATTATTAAAAAAATTTATTTTAAAAAATATTCATGAGCTCTTAAAAATGGACAAAAGAGCATTGTATGGAATTCGAATTGCTAGCTCATTACTATTTCAAAGAAGTCTCGATACTTAAATATTTTGTTTAGTTTTTTTTAATGTATAAACTAAAATATAAATATTTTTTAATTTTAAATATTAATTTTAAATTATTAATTTTTTTTAATAAAGTGTATAATTCAAAACAAGCTAGCTTGTTCGAATTAGTGTGTGTGTGTGTTTGTATATTAATTGAACCAAGTTGATTCGAATTATGTAGAAATGAAGTTCGAATCAGGCTGGTGGTTCGAAATACTATAACTGTGTTGGTGGATTCATGAAGCAGATTTTAATTTGACGGATTTGTGTAAAATTTTGCTTCTCTTGATTTATTACTGTGATTTGCCTTAAAAGAAATGTTATCTAGAAATATAACCATTAATTTTTGGAAAAGTGATAATAAAAGTTGTTCTAGAATCCTATTTTTAGGAGAGACAATCCCAGACAAGAGTCAAAACCATTAATACTTAGTCTTAATACCCCGACCAAATTAAATAGCGAGTCTTGTGAGTTTGATGATTTTTGCTTTCAGTGCACCTTTCATTAAGGCATTGTTGAAATTCTTTTATGGTCATTGAATCTATCTGACCACGGTGTACTAGCAGTTAGGTGCCTTCAATGGAGATCTTTTTAGAAACATTTAGTCAGCCTAACTTTGGTTCATTTTAACACAATGCAAATGCAAATGCAAAGTTTGACAACATTTTATTTCTTTGTGGAGAGGACCTGAATGAAGGGGGTGCAGTCAGATTCATGTAATAGCGATTCCATTGATTTCTAATAACTGTCAAAAATATTAAACAAACAATACAAGAGAGAGAGAAAAGACCGGGGGGAGTGGGAAAAGCGGCGAAAAGAAAAGATGAAAACTAAATCTTAAATAAACCTAGAAAAATTAAGAGTTTTCTATTGAGAATTAAAACACAGCAAGGAAAATAGAGTAGAAAAGGGAAGGGGAAGGTTAGGTTTTTATTACAATAAAGTGTTAAAAATAACATATAATTTCTACAAATTTGATAAACCTAATATACAAAAAAAAAAATCAATTCTGTCTTTTATTAATATTTTAAATTTTTTCTGTTAAAAAATTATAAATATATTTAATTTAGAGTCTGTAATTAATCCCATAAATTGGATTGATAGTTTATCTGTAACATCAGTTTGTATTCTTTGTTAGGCACATATTGTGATACGGAAAACCAAACGGAAGAAAATATATAAATATGAGTATTCTGTAATTATTAGTTAAATTATTTATATACGTATCTTATGAAAAAAGTTTAATATTACGTCACTCCATATATAAAATATGATGAGTCAATACGAAGGATCAAAAAAATGTATTTACATATTTAATGCTAGTCAATTCTTATACTAAGCAAGTAAGCAAGACTTCGTTATCATGCATGTGTATGCCCGTGGTTAGTTCGACATAGAGTTTTATTTTATTTAATTATTTACATATTTTTTATTTACTA
>QBTX01003187.1:0-11551 GCA_003063285.2 Arachis monticola | reverse complement strand
ATAGACTCAACCCAAAAGAGGACACAGTCTAATACTAGATTGAACGTATTATAAATATCATCCCCTAAGAGCCCCCAAATATGTGCCCCTCCCACACATTAAGAAGGAAATCTCAGACGACAAAAAAAAAAAAAAACCTAGTAACGCCAGTTAGAGAACAAAACGCACCACAGGTACTGACACCCCAAACACCCAAGTCAGCCAACCAACTCAAACGGCGAGAGATAACTCCAAGAGTACCCCCCTGTCACCAAAACCCCTATTTACAACCAGAAGAGAGAAACAACAAAAAAAGACATCAACCAACAACCAGAGACAAAGCGACAGAAAGAACCAACGAACCCCAACCCATTAGACTACAATACAACACACAGAAGATCATAAACTGAAACCGAATTAACACCAAACATAAATACATTCATTCAAAAAAATAATTTTCTATAATTATAGTAATTCCAATATCATTCATCACACACTAAAACACCATCACTTCTCTTCCGTTTCATACCCGGAGCAAGTGGACTAGCCACTGCTACTACCCAGGAAAACTCGTAACTCCGATAGTGGAAGTGCAAAACCACAAATTATCCAATAAAAATATCACCCACCTAAAAACAATGAATAACCGAATTCTCATCCATAGGACATCAAAACAATACCACTATACCAACACAATCCGGACTCCAAAGGACAAAATCCAAACCAAGCCACACAATAAAATACATACCAACAATACACAGCATACTATCCACCTCAAAACAAAAGCTTACAAACAATCTAAGAACACAAGCCAATTCACTCAAAACAATTACGAACCCTTACAGGCCAATCCAACAAACACAAGCCACTCTCCACCATCAATACCATCTCAAACAAATCCAACTCAATGATCCAATTGATTATTCATAATTTTCCCCTTGCTTCACTAGCAAGTTATACCTCACCAAAGTTCACTAAGACCCGTTTCATCAATAACCCAAATAGGACCAAATAATCATTAAAGATTTAACCGATAATAATAAGGTGAGATCAGAGAAGAAGAGCTAACATAAAGAAGATATGAAACAAAAGCATAAAAAAAAAAAAAAAAAAAAAAAAAAAACAAACATATCAACATTAAGGACATGAAACAACAATGCACACGCGTACGCGTACTCCACGCGCATGCGCGAATGGCCTCAAAAACTTCAAAAAAATTATAAAAAACTCAACCAATACGCACAACCCAAAACGAACACGAGCCCAAAGACATACAAAACCAAGATAGACACAACAAACAAGAACAAACGACCGCACACACTACCCTGTACCAAAACACTAATAAAACTGACAACACCAAATCGAACCGCGCACGCCTTCAACCCGCCTACGCATCACCCGATACTCTCGTGCCCCCCAGGCACCAAAAACTGGCACCAGGTAACAAAATCTAAGCAAAACCCCAACTCCTCTGGGGCACAAATCGAGAACCCCCACCAAACCACCGGCGCCACTCTGGGTGCCCCAGACATACTCCCTCCGCCCCGCGCCCACCCAACCCACCCCACCGCCGCCCAAGCGCCCCCCCCCCCACCAATTTCTTATGTATTTCTTCCACACCAACAACACAACCACCAGCACACGCCACAAATAAAGTGCCGATGGACTAGATCTTTACTGGCCACAAAACCAACCACAAAAACAAACCAAAAAAACCAAACAAACCCCCCAAAACCAAAAACAAAAAACCAACAAAAAAACAAAAAAAAAAAAAAAAAAACAAAAACCCAAAAAAAACCGAAATCCCACAAGCAGTACAAAAATCCCACACAACCCAACAAAACAAACCACAAAAAAAACACCAAAATTTTTTAAGTGTGACAAAAAAAACAAACCACAAAAACCAAACAATCACAACAACCAACAAAACAACAAAACAAAAAAAACAAAAAAAAAAAAAACCCACAACAAAACCAAAAAAAAAAAACCAAACAAAAACAAAAACAAAAAAAAAAAAAAAAAACAAACCCAAAAAAAACCAAAAAAAAAAACCAACTAACAAAAACCCACCACCAAAAACACACCAAAAAAAAAAAAAAAAAAAAAAAACCACCCCACACCCAACACAAACAAAAAAACCAAAAAACCCACACCCAAGATACCACCTCACCGCAAACCAATCACACCACCCACCCACCCGCCCCACACCCAACCACAACAAAATCCCAAACCCACCGAACCAACCAAAACCCAGCAGACAGGACTCAAACATAAATATACCAATACATAACAACAAGCCCACCCACTCACAACACCACAACGTTTCCCACCCCAAACCACCCCCCCCTAAGTAACCCTAAACACACCACAAAAACCAACAACAAATGAACAGAATTACAAACAGAACATGCAAACCCCCCTCATATCACAGAAAACGAGCAAAACATAACATCCTCACTTCATTTCAAACATACGATATATTTCAAACAACCGTATACTAATCGAAAACGCGCCCAAATAAGGAACCATACACATAGAATCCAAGTGTCATTCTAAAACAGAAATATATGGCACAAAAAAAAACAACAAGCCCATCCGTAAGTCCAACACCAATAAAAATGCCCCATAACCACGTACAACAGAATCAACATGCCACCAACCCCAATAAAGTCATTCAAATACAACCACTCACAAACAAGTGCCCAAATTTCAAAAACCAAACCAATTTTTTTTTTTTTTTTTCTTTTTCAAAAAATCAACCAAAAACATGCCACCAATAAATATCAACACCCTTCGTTTGACAACACATTCAAAAAACAAAATATACCAACATACAACACCTATCCCAAGCTCTCAAACTCAAACATACATACACCTCCCAAACAAAAAATACTTGCCACAAATTCCACCAACCGCCCAAATAATAAACCCATCCCAAAAAAAACCAAATCTACCAAATAAGAATATATCAAAAAAAACGAAATAGGACATCCAAATTAACAACACCATCACTCAACATGCCATACAAACACTTCCACTCCTCAAATCCAACATATTATCCAACAAATTATATCTATACCCAATCAACCCCATAACCCCATCTACATGCCCCAACCACTAACCCCAAATCAAAAACTAAATACTCACCAACAACATACACAGTAGTATTCACCCCAAAATCAAACCTTAATCAATCCATCTCAACCAGCATAATATCACACACAAATACCATCCAATCTCTCATGCATTATCATACACATCAAGAAACATGTAAGACACCAAAACTTAGAAATTTTAAATCAAAACAAAAAATAATATATACAAATCAACCCAAAATCAAAACATACCTAAACATCATAAAATATATCAGCCCAACAAATTAACTAATTTCCACCACTTCAAACTCCTCAAACCTCAATATCCAATAACAAACCCAATCCATAATTCATATTATTCATTACATGAAAATTCATCACAAATCAACTAACAATAGTGTACATCATAACCCAATGCACACAAACAAAATTACCTTCCCAACCACATTAACCTACTTTCTCCCCGAGCCTCCCGAAAGCCCCCAAATTTACCCGGCCTCACGAGCAACCCAATCTCACAATTAAAAATGCATAAAAACCAAATATTTTTTATTTTTTTAGTCTTAACAAAATAGAAATACACTCAATTTTCAATACACCAAGGCGCCATAAACAAGTGACCAACACCAATTCGTCCAACCAATCATCAAATTCACCATTACATACCAAACAACATACCTGACATTATTAGCATCAAACCATTTACAACAAATCCCAAAACTTAGACCTTAGAGGGATCTAGCATCTAGGCCCATTCTCATCACACTACACAGTACTTAAAATGAAACTACCAAACCGTACTCTTGTAGCAAAATCAAATAGAGCCTACCTCTACATTAATAGAGAAGTCTCCACCCAACCCTTAGCTCGTACACAAGCTCCACCAAGACAAAAAACAAACACCAACCAAAAACAAGAACCACCAAACAATCAACCCAACACACCCCCTCCCAATTGAATAGCCATCAAACATCACCAAAATACACCATAACACACATAAACAAATCAATACACAAATAAACAAATACAGTCACACTAGGGCCATAAGGATGATAAAAATCACAAAGGGTAAAATGAGCACTTCTTACCTCAGAACCAAACCTAATAATGAAAAGATGGAATAGAAACCCACTTAAAGAATCATGTTGGACCGATATACCAAACTAAACACCAAAAAAAAAAAAAAAAAAAAAAAAAAAAAAAAAATTGAGCAAAAAAAAACAGTGTTGGGTGGAAGAATTCCGAAAAAACTGGGCAGGAAAATGAAGGAAAACAAAATAACTCAACCACAAAACTCTAGATACCGAAACCATGCATAGAGCATGCAGAAAGAGACGACGCAAGTAGCCGGCAAAATCCGGCTCGTCAAAATCAAAAGACCCATACACAGTCAAGTTAGCTCAAGTTATGGTGTTTGAAGATCAAAGAGAGTTAGGTTTTCTCTCTTCTCCCCTCATCTCTCTCTCAAATCAGAACAGCACACAACAACACCAACACTAACTATATGAGGATAAAAAAAATCTGAGCTGCAAAATGCCTACATAACAACTACCTAGTTTATATATGTTGCGTCACTTGGCACCACTTAGGCCCTCCAGATATCACACATATAATATTTTGATCCGTTGGACCCATTTATACAGTGCACAAAACTTTGAAGAAATTACGCCTATAAAACAAACCGCACCACATTTCCAAATATATTCATAACCCCAAACATAATAACATAATTCACATCATTTTAATATATATTTAAAACTCATAATACAAATTATCTCAACTGCAAAGAATAACCAGGAACAACCAGTCAATCAAGCAACAATAACCAAAGAGTACCACTGACCGTAGATCAAATTCACACACACTCCGACAACGCGACTTACCCTACACAGAAACCTTAACCTAGTCTATAAACACGAACTCAGAAAAAACTAACAACTGATCCAAATATGCATATTTAAATCAAATCAATAAAAAATACCAAGTCAACCAAAGTCACTCCAACCAAAACCAAAAAAAAAAAACTTATTATTTAATCAATTATCGTTAGATCCGAGTATTACATAAATCTACCCCCAACAGCCCAATTTCATCGTCTACAAAACAATCCTCCACCCATCCACTCACACGACCCAGACAAGCGAGCAATAGTCTGCCTACCCCATAATATCCAACGCATAACAGCTCCAAGATCCTTTTTACTCCCACAACAAACCTGCCCGCGCCTCTTCCCGATAAAACCTCGACCCCTCTGCCTCCTTCTCTATCTCACCGAAGAAAAAAAAGTTCTCAAAAAAAAAAAAAAAAAAAAAAAAAACAACGAAAACAAAAAAAAACAACAAAAAAATTTTTTTTAAAAAAAAAATCAGCCCTCACCACCATTCACCACCGGGACTTACAAATCAAACCACACATCTATATTAAAATCATCGATCATGTCATAAAATAAACCCAAAATATAAAATCCAAAATCCATCTGTATAAAATCATACCATTATCCCAACAAAAGTCACTTTAATCAAATCACATGATCACATACACCCACACAACATATAATTCCAATAACAACTAACAACTCACATACCTCATCTCCCTCTCTCTCTCAAACCAAAACGGTAATCCTTTCCTTTCAAGCCTCAAGCAATCAAATAAACAATCAAACAATCAAACAAACAAAAAAAAAAAAAAAAAAAAAAAATAAATGAAAACATAAATGCTAAGAATCATAAAGACACCTAATAGAACAAAACATATCAAATCAAAAAAACCCCAAAAATTAACATCTTCATAGAAACCAAAACATGAAGAAATAAACAGAGAAAAATAAAGCGAAGTTAAACAAAAATAACATAAGAGATAATAACGCATATAACCAAATTAATAATCGATAAAAAAGCAATATTGATAACGCCGCATCTCTTTTGATATAAAAAACCATTACTCACATAAATCATCTTCCCAAAAAACAAAACCAAACCTTCTTTCAACAATTACTTGGGCAAAACCAATTTCAACCCAATTACTCATAACCCCAAACTAGAGGTTTACCACCTGTCACGGGTTTCCTCAAACCAATCTCAATATCGCATCGAAACCGCATTTCGAACCACCATTAAATGTTTTTCACATTCGTCATTTCAAAAATCCCATCATTAATAAAATCTCAAACTAAACCCAAGATCCACCCTATGACCAACCCTCACAATACTCATCTTCCAACACCACAACTTGCACTCTCTCATCATACAATCAATCACCATGTGAATGAGACATCACCCCAATGACCAAAATACTCCACCACCTCCATCTGCTTTAGAACCATCAAAGCTCGCAGCCGTAATCATTTCCAAACTACTCCTTGGTACAAAAAAAAACTCCATACACTTGCCAGTAACCCCGCACAACCTACCCTTCTAGTATTCAAACGTAAGATACTATATTAAACTGTTACAACTCCTATTCGTATAGTAGACTACTCCTGGCTTATGCTTCACAAGCCTTTCCAGCCTAGGCTTCTACTGACCCTCCAATCTCCGATCTCACAGACCCTTACTCACCTACTTCCCTCAAGTCCACTCAAACCACAACACCTAGCAACCTATGTACTGGCACATCACTACCCAACCCATCTATTGCCTATCCGGTATGATAGCCAAAACCACATACCAACGTTAATCGTACCTTTAGTACGTTGTTACCAATTCCCAAACTGTCGGATCTAACAGTATCACCCGTTATTGTAGTGAACACACGACCTTATTGTTGGCCCTTGGTAGTATTCTGGTTGACCTTCTTAGGACGTTTCCAGGACATGTGTCCAACTCCTCTACAACCATATCAAAGTCCCAATCCACCAATCCTCGACACGGCGTCTCACGAATGATGGGCTTGACACACCAACCACCACCAGTTCAGTTTCAAATTACTCTAGAGGTCCTGCTTTACACGAATCACCGCAACCCCCCCAACCTACCACCACCATTCACTCGATCCATGCTTACCAAAAACCCTTCTATTAAGATAGCTCAGGGTTATCTAGAACAGATCATAATTTTTCATAAAATACCCATGTAATCTCACAGCAGTGCAAAAAACAACCAATACCCACAACATACAAGCATATCACGTAAATGGAGAAATAAAAGCCATATAAAACGTATAATCAGATATATATACCTATAATAACCATCAGGTACGCAACATCAGCGCACCCCCCACCACCACATAAACCCCTAAGGAGGTCTCCACCGACTCCTCACCCGGCAACCCACTAAACCACCAACAACCCCAAAACCAACCACCCCAAAACCACATGTGGCAAATCTGCCTGACCCACACAAACATTGTCCCCAAAACCCACCGAAGTGACGACTATGACCCCACAGCCACCTTGTAACACAAACAACCCCCTCAACAGAACCATAACGACAACAACCCATGGCTCTATTTGACCAGATGTGAATGACCTCCAACCCCAACGTCTGACCAGCTCAAAACATCCGACCAGCAAGCCAAACACCTCTTGTTTTTCCCTACCCTTTCCTTGGAAGACCCAAACTACACAATATTCGATCCACGACCACAGAGCATCTTCGCCATTATACCGGAAGGACAAACCGTATCCCCAGAAGTATCACATCTCCCCTCTTACACTCTTGGACCCCCTACCGATTAGGGTACTTTTGATTGTAGGCACCCTGGGTGGGACTCCCGCACCCACGCCCATCTTGCCAACCTCCACCAAACACACTCCTCCTCCACACATTACCCCCAAGCCCCAATACGGCTCCCCTAGTTCAACAACGTTCAGACCGAAGACCCTAATCCTCAATCAAGGGAAAAACCATCCACGAGAAGACATCAGAGGATCTCCTCACTTCGAAAAGTCCTACCAATCCCCATTAACTGATAAATACACTTCCCATTAACACCTCACCCAAACCCACCCTCTCTTCCGAGCTCCCTGACAAACACTGCCCCACCGGGACCCTGCCATCCAATCCTCAAACCCTGCTCCTGCTACATATCTCCAGCCATACGCAGAACATAGCCACCTTGCTCCAAGTCATCCGTAAATAACTCAGATCCGTTGCCTGGCCCGCCTCTGCAGCCGCGAGCCAAAGGAAACTTATTGCAAAGTCAAATTCTAACAAACACCACACCTCACTAAGAATCTCCCACCTTGGAAAGCGCAATACCACAACCGTGATAGATCATTCCCCAACCCCAAACAAACATGTTGCCGAGCTCGAGCCCAACTTGCCACCCAATATGATGCTATCCCCCCCCAAAGGTGCAAGCAGCACTAACGAAACCAGCGGCGGCAGCGAATTCAAACACGCTGCCCTCTTTCAGGCCCCAAACATTGACGCCTTGCACCGTGCTCGCTCCACTAGCGCCCCGAAACCCCAACCCAAGTCCAAATCAGCTCTCCCAGTCGATATGCTCACACCCCATTGGTCCCCTGACAACAACTAATACGGTGGATACCCACCTAATTTAAGAAATTGCCAGTGTCATCGGGCCCTGAGCTTCCCTTCCACCATTACCATTATTGTTTATCTATTTGCCCAAGAGCCCTCCGACAGATGCCCTCTGAAAACAACCCTACGCAGCAACCCCATATTCTCCCAAAATAGCCGCCCAATAGCAGACCCCCAAACCCCTTATAACCCGTATTCAGGATCTGCACTTGCCAAAGAGAGCACTGAGCCTCGAAGCTAATAAACGATCTCATACTAACGTTCCAACACTGGGTCCACGAGGCCGCCATCTGGTATAACATACACACCAAACAAAAATCGATATCAAGTTGAGCAGTCTCAATATCGGAAGTGAATACACAGATAGTGCTTCAAATTCTCAAAAGTCACTCATGGCATCATCAACAATGCTGAGTATCAGATTAAAAGATAACCCTAAAACTTAGCACAGGCACAGACTCGAGTATGCATTGAAGCATAAGCAGTTACATCCCTCAGGCTCACACGAGGATAAAAAACACGGAACTGCTACACTGATCCACCATAAATTGTAGACACACCACACTATTAAATAATCCTTATGCAAAATCGCGCAAGTTAAAATAAGTCGAATGCTATTACAGGTGGTACGGAACTATCAGAGTCGGATCCTTCTTAACATAATATACCAACTAAACCTATGGTAATTTCCGCAAAGCAACCACCCGCTAACCTCCAATCCAGAGAAGAAGCCTGAAAGGAACCAGTAGACAATAAAACACATCAAACGCAGAAGAACAGTATCAACATCACGAATTCGAAACAACGACAACGATAAAAAATAAAAAAACGCAAAAAGCGAAAGGCGATATACGGAACAAGATAAAAGAGAGAAAAATTAAGAAGAAATAAAAGATAATAAAGATAGATAATAAAAAAAATAATAAACAAAATAAGGTAAAAAATAAGCACTAGTCATAAAAAAAACCGAACCCGCCGAAGTTTAGGAGAACCTAAAGCGCTAAAGAAAAGGGAATATAAAAACAAAAATAATGAAAGATAGAATTACAACAGTGCATCCTAATCTCTCCCAAAGAAAACACAAGAAAAAAAAAAAAAAAAAAAAAAAAAAAAAAAACCAAAAAGAAGAACACACTTCAAAACACACTAACATCAATATCTGTCAAAACAACACCCAGGCCTCCGCGAGAATTCGTAAGCAAAAACAAACCAAAAAGATCTCCAGAGAAAATAAATATCTTCGCCGTCTCTCAGACGAACCGCAGCTCACTTCTAGCACCTGACCTGTATCTGAAAAACAAAGAATATATACGGAATTAGAGAACCCCGGCCCATGGGTTCCCAGACGGTAAAAGTGCCAAATAAACTCAATGCACAGCCAACAAAAATCACTAAGCATCCTACAATCTTTATCCAAATATATCCAGCCTAAATTCTCACTAATCCATAAATAGGCATCTGATACAGGGATCTAAATCTAGTTCATATTACACATGTTTTCCCAATCCGCTGATTCTTTCACGAATCAGACTCAGAATCATAAGCAAAACCATTACCAGTCTCTGCCTCAGCAACTCTATATCAATACATCATACCCTTGCCTGGAGCAGTGAAATCACATCACTACGTCCACCAAGGGGGCTCAAATGATCCATTCAACAAAAATCATCATCAATTTGCAATCGCATTATCAATTCCTCTCATCAAGAACAGCCCCCAACATCCACCAACACCATCATGAGGGATCTCTCAGTTGTACAAACACAAGCAATACAGTCAAGTAATACACAAATAAGGTACAAGTAGAAACAAGTAGCATGTAATCAGGTAACATAGCATATATGATATAGAAATCCAAAACAAATAGGCAAACCCAAACAATTCAAACATATGCAAATGATGTATGCCTGCCCTATGGCTGATTGATATCATCGCTCGTTATCCAAAGTCAACCCGACGTGTACCAGAGTATTCTAAAACCCCCAAAAACACCAAGAGGCAAACAACAGATACTCCCTAACCAGTCCTGAACGTATAAAACAAATACACACTAATATACACCAAACCCAAAAAGAAAGGAAGGCAAATATGTGACAAACAGTCAAACCATAAAATAGAGCGGATATCTAGCGCCCTCGTACGACACAATTCCGCCCACGCCAAAGGTTATTAGCGCACGCAAAAAAACCCAAAAAAACCAAAACCAAAAAAAAAAAAAAAAAAAACAACCCAAAAAAAAACCAACCCAAAAAAAAACCTGTCAGACCCCATAATAAGAGAAAGATATCCCGGTGCCCTCTTACAAAACCCCTCTACCATACCAGAGAGAAAAAACACAAGCAAAAAAAATTGAACCCAAGAGAAAGCGTGAACGACCAACCCCACCCACCATCTCCGCCCCTAAATCAACCCAGAATAATCTGATTTACATAAAATCATTCAAAACCATCAAAACAACAATTAAATCACCTTTCATCATTAAACATCATTGTCTCGATACCCGCCGAGCACAAGTGCACTAGCCGCAACATGCTACCATACCCAGGAAAAACGCGTAACTCAGAGATCAGTTGGAAGTGCAACCCACTCACATATAAAATAAATCCTTCAAGCACTAACACAAACAAGCACTGAATTCTCCTCCATGGATCAACATCCATTATCAGCCATCGGGTTCACGGTTAAAATCCAAACCAGCCACCAACCCCCACCACATATTAAACAATCTAAGCAACAACCAATCCCGACATATTCCGGCTCAACGGTTCAATTCATAAAAATCCAGCACCAAATTCTAACCCAATTACGAGCCCTAACCTCGAGCCCAATGAGCACATAACCACCAGCACTTCCAAACATATCCTCCACCCCCATCGCACATAATTCCTCAATGATCTCAATATGATCATAATTATCCACCCTATGCGCTAATCACTAAACCGCAAGTTACTCCATCCCTCACTACCGCCCTTTTCTAAAAGCTAGGCGCCACCC
>QBTX01003186.1:0-11555 GCA_003063285.2 Arachis monticola | reverse complement strand
CCATTACGGCTCGCGTTTAGGTGTCCTCCTCGGGATAGTGTCATTTAAAGAACGAGGGTCAGCACAACGTAAAAAAAAAACCGAAAGAACCTGCCGAAGATGTGGCCATTACGGTTCGCCTTTAAGTGTCCTATTCGGGATAGCGTCATTTAAAGAACAAGGGTCAATACAACGTAAAAAAAAAAGGAAAAAAATCGGATAAAAAAAACAGAGGAGCCTGTCGAAGATGCGGCCATTACGGCTCGGCGTTAAGTGTCCTCCTTGGGATAGCGTCATTTAAAGAACGAGTGTCAGCACAACGCAAAAAAAAAAAACCGTAAGAACCTGCCGAAGATGTGGCCATCACGGCTCGCCTTTAAGTGTCCTCCTCGGGATAGAGTCATTTAAAGAACGAGGGTCTGCACAACGTACAAAAAAATGAAAAAAACCGGAAAAAAAATGGAGGAGCTTGCCGAAGATGAGGCCATTACGGCTTGCGTTTAGGTGTCCTACTCGGGATAACGTCATTTAAAGAACGAGAGTCAGCACAACGTAAAAAAAAAACGAAAAAAACCGGAGGAACCTGCCGAAGATGCGGCCATTACGGCCCGCCTTTAAGTGTCCTCCGCGGGATAGCGTCATTTAAAGAACGAGGGTCAGCACAACGTAAAAAAAATGGTAAAAAAAACCGCAGGATCCTGCCGAAGATGAGGCCATTACGGCTCGCATTTAGGCGTCCTCCTCAGGATAGCGTCATTTAAAGAAAGAGGGTCAGCAAAAAAAAAATGGAAAAAAATCGTCGGAGCCTGCCAAAGCTGGGGCCATTATGGCTCGAGTTTAGGTATCCTTCTCGGCATAGCGTCATTTAAAGAACGAGTGTCAGCACAATCTAAAAAAAAAAAAAAACCGGAAGAACCTGCCGAAGATGGGGCCATTACGGCTCGCGTTTAGGTGTCCTCCTCGGCATAGGGTCATTTAAAGAATGAGGGTCAGCACAACGTAAAAAAAAAAGGAAAAAAAAAGGAAAAAAAAAACGGAGGAGCCTGCCGAAGATGAGGCCATTACGGCTATGAGGAGGACACCAAAAGCAAGTCGTAATGCCTTCATCTTCGGCAGGCTCCTCCGTTTTTTTTTTCCTTTTTTTTTTCCTTTTTTTTCACGTTGTGCTGACCCTCATTCTTTAAATGACCCTATGCGAGGGACACCTAAACGCGAGCGGTAATGGCCCCATCTTCCGGGCAAGGTTCTTCAACGGTTCTTTTTTTTTTTAGATATTGTAAAAAATTAAAAAAATTTTCTTTTAAATGACGCTAAACCGAGAAGGAGACCTAA
Organism: Arachis monticola; assembly: GCA_003063285.2. NCBI lineage: Eukaryota > Viridiplantae > Streptophyta > Magnoliopsida > Fabales > Fabaceae > Arachis > Arachis monticola. The sequence goes on along the minus strand of QBTX01003186.1, from coordinate 10,244 downwards.
AGTCGAGCCGTAATGGCCCCAGCTTTGGCAGGCTCCGACGATTTTTTCCATTTTTTTTTGCTTGACCCCTTCTTTCTTAAATGACGGCTATCCTTGAGGGAGGGACGCCTTAAATGCGAGCCGTAAGGCCTCATCTTCGGCAGGTTCCTGCGGTTTTTTTTTTTTTTTTCCATTTCTTTTACGTTGTGCTGAACCCTGTTCTTTAAATGACCGTATCCCGCGGAGGACACCAAAGCGGGCCCGTAATGGCCGCATCTTCGGCATGCTCCTCCAGGTTTTTTTTCGTTTTTTTTTTACGTTGTGCTGACTCTCGTTCTTTAAAGGAAGCTATCCCGAGTAGGACACCTAAAGAAAAGCCGTAATGGCCTCATCTCGGGCAAGCTCCTCCATTTTTTTTTTCTTTTCCGGTTTTTTTCATTTTTTTGTACGTTGTGCGGACCCTCATTCTTTAAAATGACTCTATCCCGAGGAGGTCATCTAAAGGCGAGCCGTGATTGGCCAACAATCTTCGGCAAAGGTTCTTACCGGTTTTTTTTTTTTTTGCGTTGTGCTGACACTCCGTTCTTTAAATGACGCCTATTCCAAAGGAGGACACTTAACGCCGAGCCGTAAAATGGCCGCATCTTCGACAGGCTCCTCTGTTTTTTTATCCGATTTTTTCCCTTTTTTTTTACTTGTTATTGTCCCCTTGTTCTTTAAAGAACGCTATCCCGAACTAGGACACATTAAAGGCTAGACGTAATGGCCACATCTTCGGCAGGGTTTTTTTCGGTTTTTTTTTACTTGTGCTAAACCCTCGTTCTTTAAATGGAACACTTATCCCGAGGAGGACAGCTAAACGCGAGCCGCGAATGCGTCCCATCTCGGCGAGGCCTCCCCGGGTTTTTTTCCGTTTTTTCCTTTTTTTTGATTTTTTTATGAAGAGCACGACATTGTCTTGCTCTCCAAGAAGGACTCCTAAACGTGAGCCGCAATGGCCCCATCTTCGGGGGGGGGCGAACCAGGCTCCTTCCGCGTTTTTTTTTTCACTTGTGCGAACCCCTCGTTTCTTTAAAATGACCTTCCCGAGAGGACACCTAAACTTTTGAGCCGTAATGGCCCCATATTCGGTAAGCTCCTCTGTTTTTTTTTCGGTTATTTTTTTTTTCTCTTTTTTCCGTTGTGCTGACCCTCTTCCTTTAAATGGAACGCCGATATCGAGCGAGGATTACACCTAAAGGCGAGCCCGTAATGGCCTCATCTTTCGCAGGCTCCTTCCGAGTTTTTTTGTATATTTATTTTTCTATTTTTTTTTATTTACGTTGTGATGACCCTCGTTCTCTATATAATGACGCTATGCTGAGGAGGGGACACCTAAAGGCGAGCCGTAATGCCTCATCCTTCGCGAGGCTCCTTATTTTTTTTTATAAAAAAAAATTTTCCTTTTTTTTCCGTTGTTGCTGACCCCTCGTTAATTTAGTATGACCTATCGCCGAGCGAGGACACTTAAAGGCCCGAGCCGTAAATGGCTGCATTCTTCGGTAGCGTTCCTGCCGAATTTTTCGGTCTTTTTTTTTTTTTAGGTTTGCAGACCCTCGTTCTTTAAAATGGCTATCCGAGTAGGACACCTAAAAACGAGCCGTAATCGCATCCTGGCGGGCTCCTCCTTTTTTTTTAATTTTTTTCCTTTTTTTTTTACGTTGTGCTGACCCTCGTTCCTTTAAACGATGCTATCCCGAGGAGGGACACTTAAAGGCGACCGTGATGGCCACATCTTCGGCAGTTCTTACGATTTTTTTTACGTTCTGTAGCTGACCTCGTCTTTAAATGCAGCCTATTCCGCAGGATGGACACCTATAGGTGAGCCTTAATGGCCGCATCTTCGGCAGGCGTTCCTCTAGTTTTTTTTCGTTTTTTTTTACGTTGCTCTGACCCTCGTTCTTTAAAATGTTCTCTATCCCGAGGAGGACACCTAAAGTGCTCTTAAATGGCCTCATTTTTCGAACAGCCTCCATTTTTTTTCTGGTTTTTTTCTTTTTTTTTACGTTGCGCTGACCATCGTCCTTTAAATGACGCTATCCGTGGAGGACACTTAAAGGCGAGCCTTAATGGCCGCATCTTCGGTAGGTTCCTCCGCGTTTTTTTGTTCTTTTTTTTTACGTTATGCCTACCCCGTTCTTTAAAAGACGCTAACCCGAGGTAGACACCTAACGCCGAGCCGTAATGGCCTCATCCTTCCGTAGGTCTTCTTCCTTTTTTTTTCGGTTTTTTCCTTTTTTTTTTTACGTTGTGCTGACCCTCGTTCTTTAAATTACGTTACCCAGGAGGACACTTAAAGGCTGAGCCGTGATGGCCACATCTTCGGCAGGTTCTTACGATTTTTTTTTTTTTTTTTCTGACCCTCGTTCTTTGACCCTATCCTGAGGAGAACTCTTAAACGCGAGCCGTAATGGCCCCATCTTCGGCAGGTGCTTTCGGTTTTTTTCCATATTTTTTCTTTTCTTTTTTTTTACTTTGTGTTGACCCTTCGTTCTTTTAAATGACGCTATCCGGAAGAGGACACCTAAAGGCGGAGGCCTTGATGGCAACAATCTTGCAGGGTTCTCTTACCGATTTTTTTTTTACGTTTTGCTGCATCCTCGATTTTCTTTAAATGATTGCTAATTTTTTGCCGAAGGGAAGGGGGGAACACCGAAACGCGGAAAAAAAAAAGCCCGTAAAATGGCCCCCAAAAAAAAAAAAAAAAAACCCTTTTTTTTTTTTCCCAAAAAAAAACAAAAATTTTTTTTTTTTTGGGCCCCCCCCCCCCCCNAGCAAAAGTCTGCGCCAACGTTTGCCTCAATATTTTTGGGACAAACGTTGGCCCCATGAGTGTGCAAGGGGGAGCCAACGATTGAGCAAAAGTTTGACCCCAAACTTTGGCTCAAACATTAGGAGGGATCATACAGTAAGCAGCAAAGATGAGGGTGGCTTGATATGAAAAAGTAGTAAAAGTTTGCCTCAAACTTATACTCAAACTTTTACTCAAAACTTTTACTCAAGCTTACGTGATTCCAAACCCGGTTCAAATCGGTTCTTCATCCAAACTCTAAGAGCAATCAACCAAGGTCTCTATCAACCCAATTCCCATCAAGAGCAAAGGACCCAATTGAAGAAAAGTGTATAAAATAGCATAGAGAATTAAAGTTTTTTTTTTTTCTTTTCCTTTTGGTTTTCATAGAGAGTTTTTCGGAGAGCTGTTGGTGTGGATACCATGGATCATACATGGATCAACAGTGATCCGTGAATTTTTTAACATCTAAGTCTCGGGAAGGAAATTGAATTCCACTTCCCTCTTAAGTTTCTTGCATTTCAATTTCATACAATTTTTTTTTTAACTTCTCTATAAATTCCAAAATAACACCTCTTCCTGTTTCATCTCATCCTGAAACCTCTCTGTTTCTTACTGCAAATTGAACTTAAATCTTCGGTTAGTTGCTTCTTCATCTACTTTCTCTGCAATTTACATTTCCTTTTTCAATTGCCCTTGTTGGATTTAGGAAGGCATTGAGATCTCGACTTGGTTTCTAGTCTCTTGGGTCTTGAGATCTGAATTATCATTTTACCATTCTCTTGTTTTACTGCTTTCAAGCTCATTTTACATTTCTGTTTCAAGATCCGATTCAAATAGGGACCCAATTCATCTTCCACCTTATTGTTGGAATTTACTTTGCCATGTTAATTTCTTGCAAATCCAATTCCCAATTTCCTTTACAATTCCAAGCCATTTACATTTTTCTTGCACTTTAGAATTCTGCAATTTACATTTCTTGCGTTCTAATTCTGCCATTTAATTTTCTTGTTCTTTAAGATTCAGCACTTAAAATTTCAGTTCTCTATTAATTTCAGGGAAATATTTACCCATTCCCTTTACTTTCTATGCGATTTAAATTCTGCAAATCACAAATCTCTCAACCAATGAGGTCTTGAATCGCTTGACTAAATCAACTCACTAACTAAAATCTTGCTCCAATCCTTCAAATCCCTGTCGTGATCGGACCTCACTCCCCGTGAGTTATTAATTACTAGGATGCCGAACCCGTTGCACTTGCCGGTTTAGTTTGTGTCGGAATCGTTTTTTTCCGCACATGTGCGTCATTTAGAGAACGAGGGTCAGCAACAACGAAAAAAATGGAAAAAAAAACCGAAAAAAAATGAGGAAGCCTGCACGAAGATGAGTCTATTACGGCTCGCCTTTAAATCATTTAAAGCACGAGTCTCAGCACAAGGTAAATAAAAAAAAGCTAGAAAAATAAACTGGAAAAAAAAAACTGGAGGAGCCTGACGATGTATGAGGCCATTACGTCTCGCCTATAGGCGTCCTCCTCGATTACAGTCATTGACTAAGCCGTTCATTTATAAGAACGAGGAGTCACGACCAAAAATGAAAAAAAAAAAAATCGAGGAGACCTGCCGAAGATGTGGCCATACGGCTCGGCGCTTTAGGACGTGTCCTCCTGGGTAACGTCATTTAGAAGATACGAGGGTCAGCACAACGAAAAAAAAGGAAAGGAAAAAACCGAAAAAAAAAAAAGGAGAAGACCTGACGAAGCTATGAGGCACATTACGGCTCGGCTGTTAGGTGTCTCCTCGGATTAGCTCCTTTTAAAGAACGGGTGTTCAGGCACTAACGTAAAAAAAAGAAAAAAACGCGGAGGAGAACCGTACTAAGATTGGGGTCCATTAAGGCTCGCTCTTTAGGTGTCCTTCATCGATGATAGGCGTCATTTAACAAGGACGGGTACAGCAAGTAAAAAAAAATGAAAAAAACCAGAAAAAATGGAGGGGGCCTCTCGAGAATGGACCATTTACAGGTTCGCGTTTGTGTCCTCCTTCGGGATAGAGTGAACATTTTAAAGAACGAGGGTCAGAGCAACGGTAAAAAAAAAAAAAAAAAAGAAAAAAAATAGAGAACGTCGAAGATGGGCCATTACGGCTCGCCTTATAGGTGTCCATCCTGGGAATCAGTGCTGCATTTAAAGAACGAGGTCAGACAACTAAAAATGAAACGAAATGAAAAAAAAAATCGAGAAGCAACCTAGCCGAAGATGAGGCCATTCACGGTCGCCTTTATAGTGTCCCTCCCGAGATAGCATCAGTTTAAAGAACGAGGGTCAGCACAATAAAAAAAAAAACGTGAAAAAAACTGATAAAAAAAAATTGGAGGAGCCTCGGACAGATGGGCGATTACGGCTTCCTTTTTAGGCTGTCCTACTCGGATAGAGCATTTTAAAGAACGAGGGTCAGCAAACCTAAAAAAAAAAGAAAAAAACCGGAAAAAATCGGAGGGAACCTGACCGAAGATGCAGCCATTTACGGCTCGGCCTTTAGTTTAGGTGTCCTCGCTCGGGATAGGTCATTAAAAAAAAAATTAAGAGGCAGCAACAAGAAAAAAAAACCGAAAATTTTTTATAAAAAAAGAAAGGAGCTTTCGCAAAGGATGAGGCCATTATGGCTCGCTGTTTAGGTGATCCTCCTCGGCATAGCGTTCATTATAAAGAACGATGCGGTCATCACAACGTAAAAAAAAAAAGAAAGAATAATATACAAAAAACTGGGAGCCGAAGATGGGCCATTACGGGCTCGCCTTTACAGTGTAAGTCCTCCTGCGATACGCGTCATTTAAAGGAACGAGGTCAGCACAACGATAAAAAGAAAAAAGAAATAAAAAAAAAAACGAGGGCCGCGAATATGGGGCCATTACGGGACTCGCAAGTTATATGGTGTCCTCTCGAGAAGCGTCATTTAAAGAGAAACGAGGCGTTCAGCACAATAAAAAATGGAAAAACCAAGACCTGGTCGAAAAAACCGAAGATGGGGCCATTCGGCTGCCGTATTAGTGTCCTTCTTGGAAGAGTCATAAGACGAGTCGGCTCCAAAAAAAAAAAAAAGAAGGAAAAAACGAAAAAAACCGGGGAGAGCCTGCCGAGATGAGCCATTACGCGCTCGCTTTAGCTGTCGCTCCTCAAGATAGGTTCCATTTAAAGATCGAGGGTCAGCACAAGTAAAAAAAGAAAACAGAAATCAGAAAAAAAATCCCTGAAAAAAAAAAAAAAGAAATGGGCCATTACGTCAGCCTTTAGGATGTGTCCTATCTCGGATAGCGTCTTTAAAGAACAGGGATCAGCACAACAAGTAAAAAAAAAAAATTAAAAAAAACCGAGGAGCCTTCGAGATGGTGGACCATTTACGGCTCGCGTGAAGTTCCTCCTCGGAGATAGGCGTCATTTAAGAACGAGGGTCAGCCAACGCAAAAAAAAAAAAACCGGAAAAAAAAACGGGGAGCCTTGCCGAAGAAGATGAGCCATTAACGGCTCGCCTTTAGGTGTTTCCCTCGGGATAGCGTCATCATTTAAAGAACGAGGGTCAGCACAGGGTGAAAAAAAAAAAAACTGGAGGACCTGCCCAAGATGGAGGCCATTACGGCCGCTCTTTAGGTGTCCTACTCGGATAGCTTCATTTTAAAGAACGAGGGTCAGCACAACGTAAAAAAAAAACGGAAAAAAAATGGAGGACCTGCCGAAGATGAGGCCATTACGGCTCGCGGTTTAGGTGTCCTCCTCATAGGTCATTTTAAAAAACAGGGTTACACAAACGTAATGAAAAAAAAAAAAAAAAACCGGAGGAACCTGCCGAAGATGAGGCCATTACGGCTCGCATTTAGGTGTCCTCTCAGGATAGCGTCATTTAAAGAACGAGGGTCAAGCACAACTGAAAAAAAAAAGGGAAAACAAAAAATCGAGGAGCCTGCCGAAGATGGGCCATTACGGCTCGTGTTTAGGTGTCTCCTCTCTCGAGATAGCGTCATTTAAAGAAAAGGGTCAGCTACAACGTAAAAAAAAAAAAGAAAAACCGTTGAAAACGGGGGAGGAAGCCTTGCCCGAAAGAATTATGTGTGGCCATTACCGTCGCGTTTAGGTGTCCTTTCGCGATAGGGTCATTTAAGAAGAGTCAGCAAATGAAAATAAAAAAAAAACGAAAAGAAAAAAAAACCGGAGGAGCCTGCCGAAGATTGAAGGGCCATTACGACTCGCGTTATGGTGTCCTCCTCGATATAACGTCATTTAAAGAACAAGAGGTCAGCACGAACAAAAAGCGTAAAAAAAAAAACCGGAGGAACCTGGGCCGAATAGAGCGGCCATTACGGGCTCGGCCTTTAGTGTTCCTCCTCGTGGATTGCTCATTTAGAACGAGGTGGTCAGCACAAAAAAAAAAAAAAAAATCGGAAAAAAAAACCGAGAGTAAGAACCTAGCCGAAGATGCGGCATTACGAGCTCGCCTTTAAGTGTCCTCCTAGGATAGCAGTCATTTAAAGAACCGAGGGTCAGCACAGTAAAAAAAAAAGAGAAACCGAAAATGATACCTGCCGAAGATGATAGCCGATACGGCGCCGCTTTAGTGTCCTTCCTCGATTTGCGTCATTTAAAGAACGATGGGTCAGCACCACAACGATATAAAAAAAAGGCTAAAAAAAAAACCGGGAAAAAAATCTGGGGAAGCCTGCCAGAGGATGAGGCCAGTTAGCGCCGTTTAGGTGTCCTACCGGGCATAGCGCATTTAAAAAAAGAGAGTGGAGCAAAAAAAAAAAAAAACCGGAAAAAAAACCTAGAGAACCTGCCGAAGATGGTCCCATTACGGCTTCGCCTTTAAGTGTCCTCCTAGGATAGAAAAACGTCTTTAGAAACAAGGACACAGACGTAAAAAAAACGAAAAAACAATAAAAAGACAAAGAAAAATGTAAAAAACGGAGGAGCCTGTCCGAAGATGAGGCCTTACGCTTTCGCCTTATAGGCTGTCCTTCCTTCGGAGATAGAGTTTCATTTAAAGAACCGAGGTGCAGCAAAACTAAAAAAAAGGAGAAAACAGAAAAAAAAAGGAGAATGCCTGGCGAAAGATGGGCCATTACAGCCGCCTTAATGCCTCCTAGATTAGGTCATTTACAGTACGAGCGGTGGTTCGGCACAACATTAAAAAAGTAAAAAGTAAAACGAATAAAAAAAAAACCGGAGGAGCCTGCCGAAGATGAGGCCGTTACGGCTAGCGCTTTAAGGATGGTCCTCCTCGATATAGCGTTCATTTAAAGAACAGAGGAATCAGCCACAGCACACTCTAAAAAAAATGAACGAATAAAAAAAAACGGAGGAGTCCTGCGCGAAGATGAGGCCATTACGCCTCGCTATTAGTGTTCCCTCCTCAGGGATAGCGTTATTTAAGAGAAAGAGGGTCAGCCACAACGACAAAAAAAAACGGAAAATAAACGATAACTAAAAAAAATCGGAGGGTAGCCTGACCGAAGATGATGCCATTACGGCTTGCGCCTTTAGGTGTCCTCCTCGTGGATTACGTTTCATTCTAAAGAACTGAGGTCAGGCACAATAAAAAAAAACGAAAAAAAAACTGAGGAGCTCGCCAGAGGATGAGGAAACCTAATTACGGCTTCGCGTTTATGGTGTCCGCCGCTCGGAAATACAAAATATAAAGTACGAGGACAGCAAAAAAAGCTAAAAAAAAAACCAGGAAGAACCTGCCGAAGATAGTGGCCATTACTGCTCCGGCCTATTTAGTGTCCTCTCGGGATAGCGTTCAATTTAAAAGAACGCGAAGGTCAGTCACAACGTAAAAAAAAAAAAGGAAAAAAATCAAAAAAAAAAACGGAGGGACTGCCTGTTCCAAGATGAGCCCATTACGGCTGCGTTTAGGTGTCCTCATTCGGATAGGTCATTTACAAGAACGAGGGTCCGCGACAACGTACAAAAAAAAAATCGAAAAAAGAAAAAAAACCGGAGGACCTCGAAGATGCGTCCATTACGGCTCGCCTTTAAGTGTCCTCCTCGGGATAGCGTCATTTAAAGAACGAGGGTCAGCACAACGTAAAAAAAACGAAAAAAAAAAATCGGAGGAGCCTGCCGAAGATGGGGCCAATACGCCTCGGGTTTAGGTGTCCTGCTCGAGATAGCGTCATTTAAAGAACGAGGGTCAGCACAACGTAAAAAAAAGAAAAAAAACTGGAAGAACCTGCCGAAGATGTGGCCATTATGGCTCGCCTTTAAGTGTCCTCCTCGGGATAACGTCATTTAAAGAACGAGAGTCATCACAACGTAAAAAAAAAAGGAAAAAAAAATGGAGGAGCCCGCCGAAGATGAGGCCATTACGGCTCGCGTTTAGGTGTCCTCCTCGGGATAGCGTCATTTAAAGAACGAGGGTCAACACAACATAAATAAATGGAAAAAAACCAGAGGAACCTGCCGAAGATGCAGCCATTACGGCTCGCCTTTAAGTGTCCTCCTCGGGATAGCGTCATTTAAAGAACGAGGGTCAGCACAACATAAAAAAAATGGAAAAAAACCTGAAAAAAAATGGAGGAGCCTGCCGAAGATGAGGCCATTACGGCTCGCCTTTAGGTGTCGTCCTCAAGATAGCGTCATTTAAAGATCGAGGGTCAGCACAATGTAAAAAAAAAAAACTAGATAAAAAATCGGAAAAAAAAACCGGAGGAGCCTGCCGAAGATGAGGCCATTACGGCTCGCCCTTAGGTGTCCTCCTCGATATAGCGTCATTTAAAGAACGAGAGTCAGCTAAACGTAAAAAAATGAAAAAAAAAAACCGGAGGAGCCTTCCGAAGATGGGGCCATTACGGCTCGCGTTTAGGAGTCCTCCTCGGGATAGCGTCATTTTGAGAACGAGGGTCAGCAAAACGAAAAAAAACCGGAAAAAAAAAAACGGAGGAGCCTGCCGAAGAAGTGGCCATTACGGCTCGCCTTTAGGTGTCCTCCACGGGATAACATCATTTAAAGAATGAGGGTCAGCACAGTGTAAAAAAAAAAAACTAGAGGAGCCTGCCGAAGATGAGGCCATTGCGGCTCACCTTTAGGTGTCCTACTTAGGATAGCTTCATTTAAAGAACGAGGGTCAGCACAACGTAAAAAAAAAACGGAGGAGCCTGCCGAAGATGAGGCCATTACGGCAAGCGTTTAGGTGTCCTCCTCAGGATAGCGTCATTTAAAGAACGAGGGCAGCACAGCGTAAAAAAAAAAACCGGAAAGAAAACCGGAGGAACCTGTCAAAGATGTGGCCATTACGGCTCGCGTTTAGGTGTCCTTCTCAAGATAGCGTCATTTAAATAACGAGGGTCAGCACAATGAAAAAAAAAACGAAAACAAAAATCGGAGGAGCCTGCCGAAGATGGGACATTACGGCTCGTGTTTAGGTGTCCTCCTCGGGATAGC
>QBTX01003185.1:0-11558 GCA_003063285.2 Arachis monticola | reverse complement strand
CGGGGAATGAGTTGTGTGATTGATGGGATGCTTGTATTGATTTTGGAGGAAAACTTTGTGTGAGGCATAATCAAGTGATGAAGAACTTTTCAAATGAGAAACTGGGACGTGAGGGTGGATGCTCTTTCATTCCTTGATGATACTCCCAGCCACATTAGAGTAATGACTTGAAATCATTTTGTGGTGGTGGGAAATACCCCATATGATTCTCTTGCACATCTTGTGTCTCTGAAGCAATCTCCATTGAGTTGGAGTGCTTAGAATGTGTATTCTCTTGGTGATATTCCCAAACACCATTAGAGATCGGTGATGGTGGGTGATATCCCATAAATTTTTGTTTGACCATAAGATGGGTTGAACTCCATTTGTATTTTGTAAAAATTTTTTTTTTTTAAAATTTGAAGTTCATGTCACAGAGAAAGATTTTCTTAGTGAGGCAATAGCTCAAACACCTTGCTATTCAATTTAAAACAAAGAACAAAAAACAAAAAAGTGCTTGATCTAGACCTCTTACCCACTTAATCATTGTTATCTAAATCCATCCCCGGCAACGGCGCCAAAAAACTTGATGTGTGGAAAAACAATCCAACCACAAACTCACCGCAAGTTTACCGGGTCGTATCAAGTAGTAAAACTCACTTAGAGTGAGGTCGATCCCACAAGGATTTATGGATCAAGAAACTTTAGTGGGTGATTAGCTTAGTCAAGCAAACATTGAAGTGAATTGTGTGAAATTGTAACCAACAGAGAGTAATGATAATAATTTAAAGTATCAGAATGTAAATTGGCAAGTAACTTTAAAGAGCAGAAAATGTAAATTACAGAAACTTAAATGACAAGAAATCTAAATTGCATCAAAATTAAAGGGATGGGAACTGGTTATTGCAGGAATTGAACAAGAACAAGTGAACTGCAATAAACAGACAAAGTAGAAATAATTGAATTAACATAGATCTTAAACAAGAAGAGTAAAAATTGCTTTGAAAATGTTAAGAACCCAGAAAGTGAGTGATGTAATTTTGCAGCAATTTAAAAGAGGGTTTGAAGATCTCAGGAGTTGAAGAGACTAGAAAAACCAAGTCTAGATCTCAAATCCTTCCTTGATCCAACAGAAGAAACAATTTGCAGAAAAAGAAATCAAGATCACAGCAGCTCTTAATGAAAAAATTGCAGAGAAAAGAGAATTTGAGGACCAAGAAAGCAATGAGCTTATTGAAGCAGATCTGGATTCAATTGATCAAACAGAAAATGATTTGCGGAAGAAATGTAAATAAACAGAAGTTTGAAGTTTAAATCCAATTCCTTGATTTTTAGAATATGCAGAAGAAGAAACAAAGAGAAATTTAGATCAATATTGAAACCGAATTCCTTCAATCTCAATCCAAAAATTCTAAACAGAAATTGAAAACTAAAAGAGATAGAAAAAATGAAAAACTAAAGATTGCAAAACTCCCTATTGGAGCCAGCCTACCAATGCTCTCTATTAGAGCTCCCCCTTACAAAGATGAAAAAGATGCCTTATATAGGCTTCTACAAAAGTGAAAATAAAATTAAAATAAATTAAAATGAAAATTCCTAATCTAAATTAATCCTTGTGCCTTTGAGTGATGATGTGGGCTTTGCTTTCTTTGGATTTGAGGAGAAATGGGTTTTGTTGGCCTTGAATTCCAATTTGGAGAAGAATTGAAAATTAAATTGGATTTTTATTGAATTTTTGGCCCAGTGTGAAAATTTGCTTCCAAGAGGATGCCTCAGCCACAAGTTTAGCTGAGCATTAAGGCCTTGTGCTCACGTCCTGCGTGCATCTTACTTCCTGGCCGTGTCGCGCTTGTGGGTGTGGTGCACCAAGAGTAGCGCTCTGCTCACTAAGTGAGTTGAGCATTGGCTCTTCCAAGGAAAGGTCCTTGGTTCGAAACCCATAGGGAACATGCACTGCAAGCTTTTCCTTGGGTTTTCTTTGTGGTGGCCTTTCTTCCTTGCTTTCCTCAAGGTTTGAGTTCGAAACCCTTGGGGAATGGCATTTGGCCATTTTTGTTTATTTTTCCTTGTGAGTAGCGCCTCCCTCATCCCCCTTGGTCATGAGTTCAAGTCTTGGAGCATGCACTTTGCAAACTTGTTTTTCTTTGAATTATTTCTTCAATGCTTTCGACAATGCTCACTTGGTGAGCTGAGCATTGTTTTTCCTTTCCTTTTTTTTTTTTTTTTTTTTTTTTTTTTTTTTTTTTTTCTCTTTTTTTTTCCCCCCCCCCCCACCAAACCCTTCCCACAAAAAACTAAAAGGGGTTCTTTTGTCGTCCAAAAGCAGAGCATTGAAACATTGCCTCCTTGGAATTTTCCTTTGTGCTCCTTTCATGTGCCACACTTCCTTAATGTTTCGCCACCACTATTTTCTTTTCCTTGAACCACACTTCTTAGGCCCACGCTTTCTTCTTTTCGTTTCTTTTCTTCACCTACAATTAATAAAACAACCAATCAAAGGATCACCAAATTCACATGGTTTATAAATCATTAAAAAATCAATTAAATTTAGCCTAAACCTCATGATTTAGCATCAATTACATGGTGGTTGTTTGATTCAAAGAAGTCATGCATTTCCTTTCCAAATTACTTACTTAGAATGCAAGAAAAGTGCATAAAACCGAATAAAAAAAACAAACTGAAAAGCATTAGAAAAAACATGACATGGTGACATGTCATCAGCTAGCTTTTCCTCATCTCATTTGCCCATCTATGCTGGAGTTTTGTCATAGCATAAGAGAACATCCTCATTTGAAGAGGAACAAGCCCATCACTAAGAAAAAGGATGGAGCAAACAAGGAGACCCATTCATGGATCTCAAGGGACGCCTGAGAAAGCTCATCATCAAGAAATTCCTGAGATGCCTCAAGGATGCATTTTCCCCCAAACAACTATTGGGAACAAAACACTTCTCTAGAAGGATTGAGTAATGACATGAACCAATTAAGGGTGGACCACCAAGAGCACTCCATCATTCTCAATGAGATTAAAGAAGATCAAAGTTTGCTATGAGGGAGGAGCCACCAAAGGCAAGGAAGACATAGAGGAGCTCAAGAAACACCATTGATCCTTCAAGAAGAAGGCCCCACCATCACTAAGGTGGACTCATTTCTTAACTTCGTTGTTCTTATCTCTCTATTTTTTTTTTTTTTTTTCTTTTGTTTCTTGTTCACATATTCATGTTTGTTGTCTTATTACATAATCATTAGAAGTGTTAGTGTCTATGTCTTAAAGCTATGGAATAATTCCATGAATCATTCACCTTTCTTAAATGAAAACTTTTTTAATACAAAGAACAAGAAGTACATGAGAATCATCATACTGAAATAAATATTAATTAAAATTAGTTAATTTATATTGATGTGGTGCAATACTTTTTGTTTTCTGTTTTTTTTTTTTTTTTTTTTTTTTTTTTTTTTTCTTGTTGTTTATGAATGTTAAAATTGTTGGCTCTTAAGAATTGATGAAAAGAGAAATGTTATTTGATGATCTGAAAAAATCATAAAATTGATTTTGAAATTAAAGTTTAGCAAGAAAAAAGCATGGTGAAGAACAAAGCTTGCAAAAAAAAAGAGAAAAAGCAAGCAGAAAAAAGCCAATAGCCCTTTTAAACCAAAAGGCAAGGGTTAAAAAAGGATCCAAAGGCTTTTGAGCATTCAATGGATAGGAGGGCCCAAGGAATAAAAATCTAGCCTTTAAGCGGCTAAATTTCAAGCTGTCTTAACCATTGCTGTTGAGGGCATGCAGGGTCCAAGTGAAAAAGCTCGAGACTGAGCGTTAAAGTCGTGATCCAAAACAAAAAAGAGTGTGCTTAAGAGCTCTGGAACACCTTTAACTGGGGACTTTAGAAAAAGCTGAGTCAACAATCTGAAAAGGTTCACCCAGTCATGTTTCTGTGGCATTAAGTTATCCGGTGGAAATACTGGAAAAACAAAGTGCTTAGGCCATGGCCAAGACTCATAAAGTAGCTGTGTTCAAGAATCAAACATACTTAACATAGGAGAATTCAATACCACTATCTGAACTTTGAGTACCTATGGATGCCAATCATTCTAAACTTCAAAGGATAAAGTAGAGCCAAAACTGTTCAAAAGCAAAAAGCTACAAGTCCCGCTCATCTAGTTTAGAACTAATATTCATTGGATTATTTTTGGATTTATAAGTATATTCTCTTCATTTATCCTATTTTATTTTCAGTTGCTTGGACAAGTAACAATTTAAGTTTGGTGTTGTGATTGCACGGATAATTTATACGCTTTTTTGGCATTTTTTAGGTAGTTTTAGTACGATCTAGCTACTTTTATGGATGTTTTTATTAGTTTTTATGTTAAATTTACATTTCTGGATGTTTTACTATGAGTTTGTGTGTTTTTCTTGTGAATTTCAGATATTTTCTGTCTTAAATTGAGGGACCTGAGCAAAAATTTGATAGGAGGCTGAAAAAGGACTGCTTATGCTGTTGTTGGATTTTGACCTCCGTGCACTCGAAATTTGGATTTTCTAGAGCTTACATAACTTCAAATGGCGCGCACTCAACTTTCAACTGGAAATTAGACATTCTAGGCTTTCCAAAATATATAATAGGTCTAACTTTATTCGAGGTTAGATGATGCAAACTGGCATTCAAACGCCAGTTCCATGCTGCATTCCTGGAGTAGAACGCCAAAAACACGCTTCCACAAACCAGAGTTAAACGCCAAAAATACGTTACAACTTGCCGTTTAACTCCAAGAGAAGCCTCTGCACGTTTAAAGCTCAAGCTCAGCCCAAGCCACACACCAAGTGGGCCCCGGAATTGAATTCTGGCACTTAGACTTATTTCTGTAAACCTAGTAACTAGTTTAGTTTAAATAGAACTTTTCACTATTGTGTTTTCATCGGGGAATTAGTCTTTTGATTTAATCTCTTTGATCACATTTGGGGCTGGCCATCGGCCATGCCTGACCTTTTCTTATTGTATTTTTCAATGCGGTGGAGTTCTACACAACCATAGATTAAGCGGTCTGGAGCGCTGCTGTTCCTCGATATTAATGCAATTACTACTATTTCTATTCAATCACGCTATTCTATTTCTAAGATATTCGTTGCACTTTCAACATGATGAATGTGAAGATCCGTGACACTCATCATTCATTCTCAACCTATGAACGCATTCCTGACAACCATTTCCGTTCCACCTTAGATCGAGCGCGTATCTCTTAGCCTCCATTTCCATTTATATCAAGTCTTTCGTGGCATAATTAAGAATATGGCAGCATTCTTGAGAAACCGGAAAGTCTAAACCTTTGTCTGTGGTATTCTGAGTAGGATCTTGGATGGGATGACTATGACGAGCTTCAAACTCGCGAGTGTTGGGGTAGTGACAATGCAAAAGGACCAATGGATCCTATTCCAACATGATCGAGAACCGACAGATGATGTAGTTGTGCGGTGACAGCGCAATTTGGACCATTTTCACTGAGAGGACGGGAGTTAGCCATAGACAACGGTGAAACCTAAACATAAAGCTTCCATGGAAAGGAGTAAGAAATGAAATTGGATGAAAGCAGTAGGAAAGCAGAGATTCAGAAGGAACACAGTATCTTCAGCGTTATCTGAAATTTCCCACCAATGAATCTACATAAAAGTATCTCTTATCCATTTTATGTTATCTCTTTATATTCGAAAATCAATTATAACTATCTTGAATCGCCTGACTGAGATTTGCAAGAATGACCATAGCTTGCTTCATACCCAAACAATCTCCGTGGGATCGACCCTTTACTCACGCTAAGGTATTACTTGACGACCCAGTGCACTTTCTGGTTAGTTGTACGAATTGTGAAAAGTGTGATTTACAATTTCGTTCACCAATAATTCCCGGATTTAGTTTAACCCAATTACCAGGTGATAAGCACCCCTAAGAGCTTAGTCATCCAAGCATATCCCCTTGCACAGGAAAACACCACAGGACACATGCCTCAATTTCAAACCCTTGGTGCTAGCCCTATTCTTATTGTTTTTATTCTTTTTCAAATTTTCTTATTACTCTTTCTCTTCTCTTATTGGGATCTTATTGTTTGGTTAGTCTCATAGGGTGTGTCTCAAGCGTGTAAATTGGAGCATATAGTTGCCTATACACCTTGTTGGTGAACCAACTTAGCTAATTAATAACCCTACCACAAACATACAGAATTTGCTTCACAACATAAGTCCACTCTTGTTTTTCATAACATTTTCTTTTTAATTGATTGACTTAAAAGGAAAAGCATAGATGTAAGCATGATGAAAATGGAAACTAGGAACCTAGACCAAACACTTTGACTTAAACACCGAAAATTTAAAGGCAGAATTGCAAATCCCTAAGCTACTATGGAAGCATGTTCTATTTCATACATGATTTTCCTTATTTAAAGCTTGAAAAAGATAAATGAAGAGGGAACTCCACCACCTTTTTACTTATTGGAATGCTCATGTCCCTTTGTTTCCTTTGTCTTGGGATTCTTCTTGATTGCTCGGTTCCCCATTTCCCTTGTGCTTTCCGATCAGCTTTTTCCAGAAACCTGCATCCTTCATCTTCTTCTTCAATGCTTCCTTTTATTGTTTTACCTTTCCTTCCTCTTGTTCTGTTAGGTCTTTGCGAATTGCATCATATCTTGGGATGGCAGGGTGCAGATGATGCATATTCCCAGCTACATAAGTTAACTTGGCTTGAGTATTTATATTAAACTCTTCTCGACGTAGCTGCCGTCCTTCATTGAGCACACTAAACTCATTGAATGCTTTCATCTGAGACAACTGACGTTGGTTGAGTTCTTGAAGGCGCTAGTCCTGATGCTTGATAAACCACTATTTTATGGTCTACAATGTGTTTAATTGTGTGGTTTTATCATGGTCTTTACCCACTTATTCATATAATTAGCATGCATTTATATTTCCTTCCWAAAATTATTACATGATTGAAAACATGCTTCTTTGGTCTTAATTTAGCTAATCTTAATCCTCTCTTATTACCATTCGATGCTTTGATCTGTGTGTTAATTGTTTCAGGCTTTATAGGGCATGAATGAGTGAGAGATTGGGAAGGAAGCTTGCAAAAATAGAAGGAACACAAAAAAATGAGGAGATGACCAGCGAGAAGTGACACGTACGCGTCAGTGAAACGACCGCGCGAAAGAAAGGAATCCGCAGTGACGCGGCCGCATGGCTCACGCGACCGCGCGGATTGGAAAAGCACAAGTGACGCGGAAGCGTGGACGATGCGAACGTGTGGCAGGGAAAAACGCGAATGACGCGTCCGCATGGATGACGCGATCACGTGACGTGCGCGATCTGCAGAATTACAAAAGTCGCTAGCAGAGATTCTGGACCGCATTTCAACCCAGTTTTTGGCCCAGAAAAACAAATTAAAGTCAGGGAACTTGCAGAGACTCATCAAGCTCTAATAATTCACTTTTCATAGTTTAGATGTAGTTTTTAGAGAGAGAGGTTTAAACTAATATTCATTGATATTTTGGGATTTATAGTTTTCTCTTCTTTTTATCCTATTTGATTTTCAGTTGCTTGGGGACAAGTAACAATTTAAGTTTGGTGTTGTGAGCAGCATAATTTAGTACGCTTTTTGGCATGTTTTTAGTAGTTTTAGTTCGATCTAGCTACTTTTAGAGTTTTTATTAGTTTTTATGTAAATTTACATTCTGTGTACTATGATTGTGTGTTTTTCTATATTTCAGTATTTTCTGGTTGAATTGAGGACACTAGCAAAAATTTGATAGGAGGCTGAAAGGACTGCTATGGTTGTTGGATATGACCTCCGTGCACTCGAATGGATTTCTAGAGCTACAAACTCAAATGGCGCGCTCTCAACTTCACTGGAAAGTAGACATCCAGGGCTTTCCAAAAATATATAATAGTCTAACTTTAATCGAGTTTAGATGATGCAAACTGGCATTCCACGCCATTCCTATGCTGCATTCTGGAGTAGAACGCCAAAAACACGTCACAAACCAGAGTAAACGCCAAAATACGATCAACTTGCGTTAACTCCAAGAGAAGCTCTCTGCACGTGTAAAGCTCAAGCTCAGCCCAAGCACACACCAAGTGGCCCCGAAGTGATTCTGCACTTAGACTTATTTCTGTAAACCTAGTAGCTAGTTTAGTAAAAGAATTTTCACTATTGTGTCATCGGAATTATCTTTGATTAATCTCTTGATCACTTTGGCTGGCCATTCGGCCATGCCTGACCTTGTTCTATGTATTTTCAATTGTGAGTTCTCACACACCATAGATTAAGGGTGTGGAGCTCTGTTCCTCGAGTATTAATGCAATTACTATATTTCTATTATCATATCACCTTATTCTTTTCAAGATATTTCGTTGCACTTCAACATATGAATGTGAAGATCCGTGCACATCATCATATCATTCTCACCTATGAACGCAATGCCTGACAACCACTTCGTTCCACCTAGATCGACGCGTATCTCTTAGCCTCCATTCCTAATCAAGTCTTCGTGGTATAAGCTAGAATATTGGCAGCATTCTTAGACCGGAAAGTCTAAACCTTGTCTGTGTATTCTGAGGGATCTAAGATGGATGATATGACGAGCTTCAAACTCGCGATGTTGCGTAGTGACAGATGCAAAAAGATCAATGGATCCTATTCAACATATCGAGAACCGACAATGATTAGTTGCGGTGACCGCATTTGGACCTTTTTCACTGAGAGACGGAGGGTAGCCATTGACACCGGTGAAACCTAAACATACAGCTTGCCATGAAAGGAGTAAGAATGATTGGATGAAAGCATAGGAAAGCAGAGATTAGAAGAGAACACATATCTTCATGCGCTTATCTGAAATTCCCACACAATGAATTACTAAGTATCTCTATCTCTATTATGTCTTCATCATCTATTATCAACATTATAACTATTGAATCGCCTGACTGAGATTTGCAGATGACCATAGCTTCTTCATACCAACAATCTCCGTTGATCGACCCTTACTCACTAAGGTATTACTGGAGACCCAGTGCACTTGCTGGTTAGTTGTACGAATTGTGAAAAGTGTGATTTACAATTTCGTGCACCCAATAATCCCTGGATTAGTTAACCCAAGTTACCAAGATAAAGCACCCCTAAGAGCTTAGTCATCCAAGCATATCCCTTGACAGAACACCACAGACACATGCCTCAATTTCAAACCCTTGGTGCTAGCCCTATTTCTATTGTTTTTATTTCTTTTTCAAATTTTATTTTCTTTACTCTTTCTCTTCTTCTTATTGGGATCTTATTTTTGTTAGTCTACTAGTGTGTCTCAAGCGTGTAATGGAGCATATAGTTGCCTATACACCTTGTTGGTAACCAACTTAGCTAATTAATAACCCTACCACAAACATACAGAATTTGCTCACAACATAAGTCCACTCTTGTTTTTCAAACATTTTCTTTTAATTATTGCTTAAAAGGAAAAGCATTAGATGTAAGCATGATGAAAATGAACTAGAACCTAGACCAAACACTTGACTTAAACACCGAAAATTTAAAGGCAGAATTGCAAATCCCTAAGCTACTATGAAGCATGTTCTATTTTCATACATGATTTCCTATTTAAAGCTTGAAAAAGATAAATGAAGAGAACTCCACCACCTTTTTACTTATTGGAATGCTCATGTCCTTTGTTCCTTTGTCTTGGATTCTTCTTGATTGCTCGTTCCCCATTTCCTTGTGCTTTCCGATCAGCTTTTCCAGAAACCTGCATCCTTCATCTTCTTCTTCAATGCTTCCTTTTTTTACCTTTCCTCCTCTTGTTCTTTAGGTCTTTGCGAATGCATCATATCTTGGGATGGCAGGGTGCAATGATGCATATTCCCAGCTACATAATTTAACTTGGCTTGAGTATTTATATTAAACTCTTCTCGACGTAGCTGCCGTCCTTCATTGAGCACACTAAACTCATTGAAATGCTTCATCTGAGACAACTGACGTTGGTTGATTCTTGAAGGCGCTAGTCCTGATGCTTGATAAACCACTATTTTATGGTCTACAATGTGTTTAATTTGTGGTTTTATCATGTCTTTACCACTATTCAATAATTAGCATGCATTTATATTTCCTTCCAAAAATTATTACATGATTGAAACATTTCTTTGGTCTTAATTTAGCTAATCTTAATCTCTCTTATTACCATTCATGCTTGATCTGTTTTAATGTTTCAGGCTTTAGGGCATTAATGAGTGAGAGATTGGGAAGGAAGCTTGCAATAGAAGAACACAAAAAAATGAGGAGATGACCAGCGAAGTGACACGTACGCGTCAGTAACGACCGCGCGAGAAAGGAATCCGCAGTGACGCGGCCGCATGGCTCACGCGACCGCGCGGATTGAAAAGCACAAATGACGCGGAAGCGTGGACGATGCGAGCGTGGCAGGGAAAAACGCGAATGACGCTCGCATGGATTACGCATCACGTGACGTGCGCGTCTGCAGAATTCAAAAGTCGCTAGCAGAGATTCTGGACCGCATTTACACCCATGTTTTGGCCAGAAAAACAATTAAAGTCGGACTTGCAATCATCAAGCTCTAATAATTCACTTTCATAGTTTAGATGTAGTTTTTAGAGAGAGAGGTGATCTCCTCTTCTTAGATTAGGATTAAATTCCTCTTAAAGGATTTATGATTTATTATTATTTCAACTTATATTCTTTAGCCCAGTTTTAATATCTTTTATTTTGACTTCTCTTATTTTAATTATATATGTGCCCATTGCTAATGCATTATGTTTGATTTCTTGATAAATTATTTGAGGTATTTTCAGATCATTGATTTTTTCTCTTATTTATGATATAATAATTTTTTTGATTTCACTTTTGCTTTGGTTGATTAATTTGTGACTCTTGAGTTATCAAACTCATTGTTATCGAAAATTGGAATTCTTCAAGAATTGATTCGAGATCCAATAACTCTAACTTTTCCCAAGGAAGACTAGGACTTGAGGATTCGAATTAATTCATTCACTTGTACTTACCTCTTATTAGAGGTAACAAAGTGGGAGAAAATCCAATTTATCACCATATAAGGATAACTAGGATAGGACTTCTAGTTTCTTACCTTGCCAAGAGTATTTTACAGTCAATTATTTATTTTACTTGTCATCATCATAATTGTTCCTCATTCTTAAACTCCCAATTTACAAACTCAACCATTAATAAGAAATACCTCCCTGCATTCCTGAAGAAGACGACCCCAGGTTTAAATACTTCGGTTATCAAATTTATTTAGGGGTTTGTTACTTGTGACACCAAAACGTTTGCACGAAGGGATTTTGTTTGTTTAGAACTATATTACACCGCATTTTATAAAATTTCTTACTAGCAAAAATCCTAACGTCAAAATCGGCATCACTAGTGCGTTGGGGAGAAAAGAATTGAACAGAGAGTCACGCAGAAGCGTGGCTGGAGCGGCTTTGCAGCATAATTTGACCCACGTGATCGCGTCATGTGGAACTTTTGCCTCCCACGCGACCGCATACCCGCGCCGCGTGCCATGAAAATCACGTCAAAC
>QBTX01003183.1:0-11580 GCA_003063285.2 Arachis monticola | reverse complement strand
TCTCTCTCCCATTGTTACAGAAGAAGAGATCCCTGAGTCTTAAACACAAGGTAGTCCTCATTCATTGAGACTAATTCTCTTCTGTCAACATCAATCATAGCTTGCTGTGGTAGGAAAGGTCTTCAAGGATGATGGCATTCATCCTCACTCCTTCAGTGTCCCTAGAAGATTAATGGAATTCACAGGGATGTAAAAGGCTTAACCTTCACTAAAGCATCCTCTACAAGTCCATAAGCCTTTCTTTACTACTTGTCTGCCATTTATGTAGATTATATGCAGTCGTACCTCATATGATCCCTAGTTCTCCATGTAAGAGAGTGGCATAGTTTAATACCGTGACCCCAGTCACACAGAAGCCTTTTCTAAAGGTCATGGTGCCTATGGTGCAGGTATTATGAACTTTACCGAGGATTCTTGTTTCTTTGAGGTAATGTTGCTGAATCCCATGTATCTAGTTCATTGATGAGCAAGGAGTAATTACTCCCTAGCTCATTACCAAATAACCTTGGCATTCAGCTTCATTGATGCTTCCTAGATACTGATTCAACTTGCTCTTCTTAAGTCTTGTCCTTTTGCAGAGGAATAGATATATCATCAGAGCCTTAGAATGCAATGAAGGAGATTTAGTGGAATCTCTATGGCTTCTACTTATGAAGTCTCGAGATTCCTTTGGGTTCTCATAAGGAACTCCTTTCTTATTGCAATAGACGTCCTAAGAGGTCTTTCCTCATTGGAATTCACTGCCTCTTTCCTCTCCAGGTTCAGCCATTTGTGATTAGTTATGGCCTTGCACTCTGTTTTGGGATTCTCTTCTGTTTGCTTGGAGAGAGCTATAGAGGGTTTCAGTAGATCTTTTACGTAGCTGCCACTTGTGCCTCCAGATTTCTAATGCATGACTTTTCTCCTCATGAAACTACTAAGTGGCTTAGATCAGAATCAAAGATAGTTTGCTAACAGTTAGAGGTACTCTGCTCAGAATTCTCTGGATGTTTGCCTTGAGAATGATGAATGGGATAAGGTTTTTGATTCCATGATTATTTCTCACCAGCATTTTTGAAGCCTTGTTGAGGCTTTTGTTGATTCCTTCCATGAGAATTGGATGATTTCTCCATGTTTTTTTTTTTTTTTTTTTTTTCTTTTTAATTTATTGATAGTGTAATTTACCTCTCCATTGCAGTGTGGTGGGGGGGGGGTGGGGAGGGGGTTTTCAGATATAAGCTTCTTCTTTAGAAGATGCCTCTTTAGTATGTTGAGCATTTTGCCATCCATTCAGACTTTGAGAAATCATTTGACTTGCTGAGTCAAAAATTTGTTTTGAGCCAATTGGCTTTCAGAGCATCAATTTTATGAACTTCCTTCCTTTGAGGCGTCCATTATTCACGGAATTCCTCTCAGAAGTGTTACATGAAATGGTTATTTGCAACAATGTCATAAGTTCTCTGGCTTCTGCAGGAATTTTTTCTTTAGGTGAATGGATCACCTGCAGAATGGTCTAATGACATCTTAGAGAATCAGATAGACCATAATAGGTATATTATCATGGTCCATTTGAAAACATGTCAGAAGGACACGTTTTGGTCATCTGCTTGTAATCTTTCCCAATTTCATAGAAAGGATTCACCATCTTTTTTGTTTGAAGGTCTGAACATCCACTCTAAGCTTGCTCAGCTTTTTAAGGAGGAAAGAACTTAGCCAAGAGGCCGTGAACAGCTAATCCCAGGAGTCCAGGCTATCTTTAGGTTGAAGTAACTTAACATTTCTATCTCTGTCTTCTTATAGCAAAGGGAAAGCATGAGCCTGTAGAATTCAGGATCTACTCCATTAAGTCTTAATAGTATTACAGATCTGCAAGAACTCAGTCAAGAAATGGTAGGGATCTTTTGGTGGAAGTCTATGAAACCTTGTAGTTCTGTTGCATTAGAGCAACTATTGAGGTTTCAGCTCAAATTGTTTGCTCACAATGACAGGGATTGAGATGCTTTCTTCCATCAAACTTGGAAATATATTATTTTTCAAAAAAACAAAAAAAATAATTCACCAAGCATCTTCTTTGCATTTTGTTGTTGGGTTCGGCTGCCATTCTCCTTTTCTTGTTCGAATTTTTGCAAGGTTGTCTCTGGTTGTTGTAATTTTTAGCTTCTCTTAGTTCCTCTTCAGAGTCCTTTCAAGTTTCTGGATAGCTTCACAAAGATCATTTTTCCTTGTTTCCTGCTCATATGAAGGAGAAGAGACAGAAAAGAAGAGGAATCTTCCATGTCACAGTAAAGAGAGGTCCTTATTGTTTAGTAGAAGAATAAAGGGAATAAGAAAGGAGAATCCACACACAAGGGTGAGGATAGGGGCAGTGAATTTTAGATGAGAGAAAGTGTTAGTAAAATGAATGAAATAAATAGAATAAGATAGGAGAGAAGTTTCGAAAAATTATGAAAAGAGTTAATGAATTTTCGAAAATTAAGATAAGAAATATTAATTAAAATTTAAAACAATTAGTTAATTAAAAAAATAGAATTTTGAAAAGAGGAAAGTATTTTGAAATCGAGAGGGAAGAGTAGTTAGGTGGTTTTGGAAAAAGATAAGAAACAACAAAAAGTCAAATGTTAGTTGAAAAGATTTGAAATTAAATTTGAAAAGATAGAAGATTGAAGTTAGAAAAGATATTTTAAAAATCCAATTTTTGAAAAAGATAAAATTTTGAAAAGATAAGATAAAAGAATAATGATTAAAATTAAAATTGATTACTTTACTACAAGAAACTACAAGATAAGATTCTAGAATTTAAAGAATAACCTTCTTATAGAAGTAAAAACTTCAAATTTTTGAATCATATTATTAAATTTATCAAAAAAAAAATCTTTTAGAAAAAAGATAAAACTTTTTTATTTTTAGATTTTGAAAAATTTTTTAAGGATTTTCGTAAATTAATAGAAAAATGAAAAGATTTAATTTTTGAAAAAGTTTTTTAAAAGATAAGATTTTTAAATTTGAAAATTTTGATTTGACTTACAAGAAACAACTAATTTTTACAAAATTTTTGACTAAGTCAACTCTAATTTTCAAAAAATTTCGAAAATTTTGAGAGAAAAGAAAGATATTTTTTTTGATTTTGACTTTTTAATTATGAGAGAGAAAAATACAATATGTACGCAAAACATGGAAATTTTGGATCAAAACCATGATGCATGCAAGAACACTATGAATGTCAAGTGAACACCAAGAACACTTGAAGAATCAAGATGAACATCAAGACTTAATTTTGAGAAATTTTCAAGGAAAAGAAAAAACATGCATGAACCAAACTTAGAAATCTTTATGCTTGGACTATAACAAACGAAAAATGCATATGGAAACAGAAAAGTACACAAAAAAAGAAACTCAAGATCATCAAACAAATAGACTTACCAAGAACCAACTTGAAGATATGAGAACACTATGAATAATGGAATTTTTCGGAAAAATGCAAGAACAATATGAATATGCAATTGACTCAAACTTAAACATGACACAAGACTCAAACAGAACACGAAATTTTTTTTTTTGATTTTATATTTTTTTGGATTTTATTTTATATTTTTTAGAAAAATATATAGAAAAGAATAAGAATTCAAAATTTTTTTTTTAGAAGAAATTTTCAGGAATCTTTCAATGTTAGCCTAAAGTTCCGATCCAGGAGTTGGACATGGCTTAATAGCCAGCCAGCTTTGGGATGGCATTACATGCATTGAGGTGATTAGTTGGAGACCAATCCCAAAGCAGTTTGGATATGGCTTTACAGCCAGCAAGGATTCAACATGCTTCATGAACTTAGAATCATTCTTAAAAATCTGAAGGCATAGAATAATTTATTTTTATTAAAGATTAAAAAAAATTTTTTTCGAAAAATAGGGAAAAAAATTATGAAAAATTATTTGAATAAAACAAAAAGAAATTACCTAATCTGAGTAACAGGATGAACCGTCAGATGTCCAAACACGAACAATCCACAAGGGTGCCAAAAACTTGGTGGGACGAAATTGTGGATTCATACTAATTGTTGTTCGAAATTGATTCCCATGGTAATGGCCCAAAAATTTGGTGCTCAATACCATGGTCTAGACATATCTTCACAACTTCGCGTCAACTAACCTGCAAGTGTACTGGGTCGTCTCAAGTAATTGAATACCTTACGTGAGTAAGGGTCGATCCACAGAGAATGTTTGGTATGAAGC
Organism: Arachis monticola; assembly: GCA_003063285.2. Classification (NCBI taxonomy): domain Eukaryota; kingdom Viridiplantae; phylum Streptophyta; class Magnoliopsida; order Fabales; family Fabaceae; genus Arachis; species Arachis monticola. Next base: position 7,375 of record QBTX01003183.1, on the reverse strand, counting down.
AGCTATGGTCTCATCTTGTAATTCTTCAGTCAGGGCTGGATAATAAATGGTGATAGAGTTGTTCAAATGATAATCGTAATAATAGAAAAAAAATAGATAAAAATACCTTAAGTAGATCCATCGATGGGAATTTCAGATAGGCGTATGAGACTGTGCTCTTCGTGATCTGTCTACTACGTCATACCTTCCTGGCAGTGATTTAGGCATCACAGTTGTCAATGGCTACATACCCATCCTCCTCAGTGAAAAAGGTCCAAAATGCTCTGTCAGTGCAGGCGATAATCATCTGTCGTTTCGATCATGTTGGAATATAATCCCTTGATTCTTTTGCGTTTGTCATCACGCCCAGAATCGCGAGTTTGAAGCTCGGTACAGTCATATCAATCCGGAGCCTACCGGAATACCACAGACACTAAGGTTTAGACTTTCTAGATTCTCATGAATGCGCCATCAAATTCTAGCTTATACCACGAAGAGCTCCTGATTTCAACGAAGGAAAGGCTCGGTTTGTCAAGGCGAGGCAACAGCGTCGGTGCATCAGGAATCCATAGAGACTACGCACTCTAGCTCTTCGTTGTAGAATCGGAAGTGGTTGTAGTCACGCGTTCATAGGGACGCGATGATGATGGAGTTACTGGATCATTCACATCATGCAGCGTTAAGAACGAGTAGTTTATCGAACAAAATAAGATTAGAATTTGAATAAAAGATAGTAGTAATTGCATTAAAACTGCGAGGTATACAGCAGAGCTCCACACCCTTAATCTATGGATGTGTAGAAATCACAGTTTGAATAATAAGTGATGAAGGTTCAGGATGGCGATTGGCCAGACCTCCCGCAAACGATGATCAATAGTCTCCTAAGGTGAATAATGGAATAAAACACGAGACCAAAGATGTAAGTGGTCCAAAAGACACTGAATACAATAAGTAAGTGTTCATATTTATACTAGACTAGCTCACTATGGTTTACAGAAGAAAGTAATTGACTGTAAGAAATCACTCTACTGGGACCCACTTGGTGTGTGCTTGGGCTTGAGCTGAAGCTTTAACACTGCAGAGGCTTCTTTTTGGAGTTGAACTCCAAGTTGTAACGTGTTTTTTTGGCTTTTTATTGTTCAAACTCTGGTTCGTGACGTGTTTCTGGCGTTTTTGACTCCAGAATGCAGCATGTGGAATGGCGTTGAGTGCGATTTCGCGATCGTCTAATCCCGAATAAAGTATGAACGTATTATACATATTTCTGAAATCTCTGGATGTCTAATTTTCCAGACGGCCATTGGAGTGCGCCATTTTGGAGTTCTGAGCTTTCAGAAAATCCATTTCGAGTGCAGGGAGGTCATGAATCCCACACACATCAAGCATCCTTTGGTCAGCCTTCTATCAGAGTTTTTGCTCAGGTCCCTCAATTTCATCAGAGAATTACTGAAATCACAAAAAACACACAAAACTCAATAGTAAAAGTCAGAAATGGTGAATTTAGCATAAAATTGAAAACATCCCTAAAGTAGGTAACCTACTAAAAACTACCTGAAAAAACCAATGGCCAAAAAGCGTATAAATTATCCGCTCATCTTTCGCTATGGTTTTTAGCACAAAGGGGAGATGAATTTTCTCATGATGGAATGAGATGACACCAGCAATTTTTTTTTTTTTGTGTTATGTGGTTGAATTTTTCTATTCTATTCTCTTTCGTTTTATTTTTTTGGTCTTCTGTTTTCTTTGCTTTGATTTAAAAATTCTAAGTTTAATTTTTTTTAGTACTTTTAGTTAAAAAATTTTTTTGCCTCATGTAAACCCACTGAGCTTAATTAAAAGATAAAGAATAATTAAGTGAATTTTGTTGTCTTCTGTTTTCTGTTGCTTTGATTGCTTGCATGATCTTTAGTACTTTTAGTTAAAAAATTTTTTTGCCTCATGTAAACCCACTGAGCTTGAATTAAAAAGAAAAGAAAATAAGTGATGTATTTCTTGAGAAATTGAGTTTAATTTTAAGAGTAGTCTTATTTACTTAAATGTGGTAGTATTATTTGTGATTTTGAATGCATGACATAAACGGTGCATATTTGAATTTGAATCAAAGGATGTTTATGTATAAGGAACAGGAATTTAGAGAATTATTATGACTTCTCTGATTAAAAGCAAGGTCCAAGGCTTTGAGCATCAATGACTAGGGAGATTAGACATGATTAAAAGCTCAAAGAGTTGTTTCCCTAGTCATATGCTTGTGGTATTTTTGTGTCAAATAATCCTTGAGACAAAACACTTAGAGTCGAGACCAAGTGCGTTTAACAGAGTATGCCAAAGGCTTTGAGCACCACTATCTGGGAGTAACTGAAAGAAAAATCAGAACTTAAAGGAAGTTCTCTAGTTAAGTGCTTGTGGTGTTTCTGTGTCAAGTAACCCTTGAGACAAAACATTTAAAGTCACGGCTAGGCTCAAGGTGCAAAGCACCAAAGGAAAATAAAAAAAAGAAAATTATGCTATGTTCAAGGATTAAACTGGAGTATAAAGATAAGAGAATTCATAATATGATCTGGATTCTAATTTCGAATGACACTAATATTCTTCTGATTCAAAGGAGAGTGAGATGCCAAAACTGTTCAAAATTACAATGAATAAACCCCATTTTAATAATAGACTTCAGCATGACTAAACTCTCACTTCTCATGTGATGAGCGGAAAATTTATACACTTTTTGGCATTGTTTTTAGGTAGTTTTTAGTAAGTTTTAGTTACTTTTTAGTATATTTTTATTAGTTTTTATGAAAAAATCACGTTTCTGGAATTTACTATGATTTTGTGTATTTTTCTGTGATTTCAGGTATTTTCTGGCTGAAATTGAGGGACTTGAGCAAAAATCTTATTCAGAGGCTGAGAAAGGACTGCAGATGCTGTTGGATTCTGACCCTCCTGAACTCAAAGTGTATTTTCCGGCGATACAGAAGCCCAATTGGCGTGCTCTCAATTGCGTTGGAAAGTAGACATCTTGGGCTTTCCAGAAATATATAATAGTCCATACTTTTCTCAATATTTGATGGCCCAAATTGGCGTTCAAACGCCCACCAGAGACCCTTTTCTGGCGTAAAACGCCAGAACTGGCACCAAAGCTGGAGTTAAACGCCCAAACTGGCACCCAAGCTGGCGTTTAACTCCAAGAAGAGCCTATGCACGTGAAAGCTTCAATGCTCAGTCTAATCACACACCAAGTGGGCCTCGGAAGTGGATTTCTGCACTTAGTTACTCATTTTCTGTAAATCTAGTTTACTAGTTTAGTATAAATAGCACTTTTTACTATTGTATTCAGATCTTTGGATAATCTTTGGACCACTTTTTGATCCTTTGATCAGGTCTTCTTCCCCTATTTTCAAATTCTTATGCCATTTGGGAGGCTGGCCATTCGGCCATGCCTAGACCTTTTCTCTTATGTATTTTCAACGGTGGAGTTTCTATACCTCATAAATTAAGGTGAGGAGCTCTGCTGTTGCTCATGAATTAATGAAAGTACTATTGTTTTTCCTTCAATTCATACCTACTTCTTTTCCAAGATATATTCTTGTACTTAATTCAGTTAAGTCAGACTGAAGGGGTGACCCGTGACAATCACCCACTATCTTCAGTACTCACTTAGCCAAGATCCGCGTGCCTGAAAACAACAAGCGGTCTACATGATGTTCAACGTAGTCATTGGACGCCAGTTAGAGTATATTCTCATGGGTCTCTGATCCATGCGTTTGACTAGCATCTCCTGACAACAGATCATTCAAATCAGTGAGATTAGAACCTTCGTGGTATAGGCTAGAAACAATTGGCAGCATTCCTGAGATCCTGAAAGTCTAAACCTTGTCTGTGGTATTTCGAGTAGGATCTGGGAGGAGATTACTGTGACGAGCTTCAAACTTGTGACTGTTGGGTGCAGTGACAGTGCGCAAAAGGATCAATGGATCTTGTTCCGATACAAGTGAGAACCGACAGATAATTAGACCTGCGGTGAGAACCGTATGGAAACACCTATAATCCTTCATGGAGAAATCATCCAAATTTCTCATGGAAGGATCAACAGAAGCCTCAACAAGGCTTCAACAACAATCATGGTGGGAGAAATAAGTTTGGCAATAACAAACCTTTCCCATCATATTCTCATCAACAGACAGAGAATTCTGAGCAGAGCCTCTCTGGCTTAGCAAACATAGTCTTTGATCTATCTAAGACCACTCTCAGTTTCATGAATGAAACAAGGTCTTCCATCAAAAATTTGGAGGCACAAGTGGGTCAGCTGAGTAAAAGAGTTACTGAAACTCCTCCTAGTACTCTTCCAAGCAATACAGAAGAGAATCCCAAAACAGAGTGCAAGGCCATAACCACATCCAAAGTGGCTGAACCTGGAGAGAGTGAAAAGGCAGTGATTCCCAGTGAGGAAGACCTTAAGGGACGTCTATTGGCCAATAAGGAGTTCCCTAATAAGGAACCAAAGGAATCCGAGACTCATATAGAGACCATAGAGATTCCACTGAACTTACTATTGTCATTCATGAGCTCTAATGAATATTCTTCCTCTAAAGAGGACAAAGACACTATTAAAGAGCAAGTTACTCAGTATCTAGGAGCAATCATGAAGCTGAATGCCAGGTTATTTGGTAATGAAACTTGGGAGGATGAACCTCAATTGCTCATCAATGAACTGAATACATGGATTCAACAGACATTGCCTCAAAAGAAACCGGATCCCAGGAAGTTCTTAATACCTTGCACCATAGGCACCATGACCTTTGAAAAGGCTCTGTGTGACCTGGGGTCAGGTATCAACCTCATGCCACTCTCTGTAATGGAAAAACTAGGGATCTTTGAGGTACAAGCTGCAAGAATCTCATTAGAGATGGCAGACAAATCAATGAAATAGGCTTATGGACTTGTAGAGGATGTCTTAGTGAAGGTTGAAGGCCTTTACGTCCCTGCTGACTTCATAATCCTAGACACTGGGAAGGATGAGGATGAATCCATCATCCTTGGAAGACCCTTCCTAGCCACAGCAAGGGCTATGATTGATGTGGACAGAGGAGAATTAGTCCTTCAACTGAATGAGGACTACCTTGTGTTTAAGACTCAAGGATCTTCTTCTGTAAACATGGAGAAGAAGAAGCATGAAAAGCTTCTCTCAATACAGAGTCAGACAGAGCCCCCACACTCAACTTCTAAGTTTGGTGTTGGGAGGCCACAGCCATGCTCTGAGCATTTGTGAAGCTCTGTAAGAGCTCACTATCAAGCTATTGACATTAAAGAAGCGCTTATTGGGAGGCAACCCAATCTTAGTTATCTATATTAATTACTTTTTCATTTTATTCTCCATTGGTAGTATATGTTTTCTTTAGGTTGATGATCATGTGAAGTTACAAAAACAGCTACAGAATTAAAGCAGGAATCAAAAACAGCAAAAAAATAATACACCCTAGAGGGCGAGCATACTAGCATTTAAACGCCAATAAGGCTAGCAAAGTGGGCGTTTAACACCCAGTCTGGCACCATTCTGGGCGTTAAACACCAGAAATGGCATACAGACTGGTATTTAACACCAGAAAAGGGTGTCTGGTGTCTGGCAGGCGTTAAACGCCAGTAAAGGTAGCAGAATGGGCGTTTAATGCCCAGTCTGGCAGCATTCTGGGTGTTAAGTGTCAGAATTGGCAGCTAGACTGGTGTTTAACACCAGAAATGGGCAGCAGCCTGGCGTTCAACGCCAGAAATGCCACAGAGAGGGCGTTTAAATTCCAGAAAGGTGCAGGGATTAGAAATCTTTGACACCTCAGGATCTATGGACCCCACAGGATCCCTACCTACCCCAACTCATTTTCACTCCTCTTCACACCTTTCCATAACACTATTCTCCAAACACCATTCACCTATCAAATCCTACCCTCTTCCCCATAATCTCTTCACACACCTCCATCTCCTCCAAAACCATCATACAACCCACTTACCCCCCATTGAAATTCAAAACATCTCCCTCCCAAACCCACCCCTTCTCACACGGATTCCCCCTCTCCCTTAGCTTATAAATACCCCTCATTACTCCTCCACTTTCACACATCACAAACCCTTCATCACCCCCTTGGCTGAATCATTCATACCCTTCTATATCCTCCATTTCTTCTTCTTCTCCTCCTTTCCTTCTTCTTTTGCTCGAGGACGAGCAAATCTTTTAAGTTTGGTGTGGGAAAAATCTCTGCTTTTTATTTTTTCATAACCATTAATGGCACCTAAGGCCGGAGAAACCTCTAGAAAGAGGAAAAGAAAGGCAGTTACTTCCAACTCCGAGTCATGAGAGATGGAGAGATTCATTTCAAAAGCCCATCACAAAAAAAAAGATGGAGCAAACAAGAGAGCCCACTTATGGACCTCAACAAGAGCATGAAGAAGTCCCTCATCAAGAAATCCCTGAGATGTCTCAAAGGATGCATTTTCCTCCACACAACTATTGGGAGCAACTCAACACCTCTTTAGAGGATTTGAGTTCCAATATGGAGCAACTAAGGATGGAGCACCAAGAGCACTCCATTATCCTCCATGAAATTAGAGAGGACCAAAGAGCCATGAGGGAGGAGCAACACAGGCAAGGAAGAGATTTTGAGGAGCTTAAGCACTCCATAGGATCTTCAAGAGGAAGAACTAGCCGCCATCTATAAGGTTGACCCATTCTTTAATTTTCTTATTATTTGTTTTTCTATTTTTCGTTTCTTATGCTTTATGTTTTGTCTATATTTGTGTCTTTATTACATGATCATTAGTGTCTTGTGTCTATGCCTTGAAGTTATGAATGTCCCATAAATCCTTCACATTTCTTAAATGAAAAATGTTTCTAATTGCAAAAGAATAAGAAGTACATGAATTTCGAATTCTATCTTGAAATTAGTTTAATTATTTTGATGTGGTGGCAATATTTTTTGTTTTCAATGCTTGAACAGTGCATATTTTTGATAGTGAAGTTTATGAATGTTAAAATTGTTGGCTCTTGAAAGAATGATGAAAAATGAGAAATGTTATTGATAATCTGAAAAATCATAAAATTGATTCTTGAAGCAAGAAAAAGCAGAAACTGTTCAGAAGCAAAAAGCTACAAGTCCCGCTCATCTAATTAGAAACTAAGTTTCAATGAATATTTTGGATTTATTGTATATTTCTTCTTTTTATCCTATTTTGTTTTTGGTTGCTTGGGACAAGCAACAATTTAAGTTTGGTGTTGTGATGAGCGGATAATTTATACGCTTTTTGGCATTGTTTTTAGGTAGTTTTTTAGTAAAGTTTTAGTTACTTTTTGTTATATTTTTATTAGTTTTTATGCAAAAATCACATTTCTGGACTTTATTATGAGTTTGTGTGTTTT
>QBTX01003180.1:0-11589 GCA_003063285.2 Arachis monticola | reverse complement strand
GGTCAAAACAGGGCCCAAAATCGCCCCCAGCGAATTCTGCAGATTATGCAGATCGCGCACGTCACGCGATCGCGTCATTCATGCGGACGCATCATTTGGCGTTTTGCCCTGCCATGCGAGCGCGTCGTCCACGCCTCCGCGTCACCTGTGCTATTCCAATCCGCGCGGTTGCGTGAGCCGTGCGGCCGCGTCACTGCGATTTCCTCTCTTCCGCGCGGTCGCGTGAGCCATGCGGCCGCATCACTTCTCGTTGGTCATCTCCTCAATTTCTTATGTTCCTTCCATTTTTGCAAGCTTCCTTTCCAATCTCCAACTCATTCATGCCCTATAAAGCTTGAAACACTTAACACACAGATCACGGCATCGAATAGAATAAAGGAGAATTAAAATACATAATTAAAAGTGTCTAGGAAGCAAGTTTTCAATCATGTAATAATTTTAGTAAGGAAATATAAATGCATGCTAATTATATGAATAAGCGGGTAAAGATCATGATAAAGTCACACAATTAAACACATTATAAACCATAAAATAGTGGTTTATCAGCAGTCATGGAAGCACTTCAAGATCGCTTGAAGCAACTCGAAAAGGAGGTAGAGCATCAACGACAAGCTGAGAGAGACCTACGAAGGGAAGTTAGACGATGCCATGAGTTAGAGGACAAGCTCCTAAAACTCGAAGCCGATCTCAAAACCAAGACTACTCGATCCGGTCACGAAAACGACTCCCGTAAGGACCAAGATCCATTCACCAAAGAGATTATGAAGGCTAAAATCCCAAAAGACTTTAAACTTCCCGACATGACTCTGTATGATGGCACTACAGATGCTGGCCATCATCTCAGCAATTTTAGAAGTAGAATGTACCTCACCGATGCCTCAGATGTAGTTCGCTGCAAAGCCTTTCCGACTACTCTAACAAAGACAGCAATTAGATGGTTCGACAACCTACCTCCTAGGTCCATCTCAAGCTTCGACGACTTAGCCAAGAAGTTTTTGGCCAGGTTCTCCATCCAAAAAGATAAGGCTAAGCACGCCCCAAGTGTAACGTCCCGTCCAGTAAAATACCTTGCTTAAGTCAGGGTATTTCCACTAGAAAGAACATTACGTAACCTTCTCTAGTATTAACTACTTAATTATCGAGCCTTTGTATCGAGTTCGCGTTTCAATTTTAAGAAAATTCTAGAAAATTTTGTTCTTTTATTCATTAAAGTCATAATTCAAACATTCACAAATAATAATAATCACATAAATATTATTGATAATAATTCTTATACAAAAGAGACCAAATAAAACTCAAATACAATATACTAAATCTACCCCTCTATGTAAAATAAACTCTCAAGGGACAATAGCGAGGGGACTCTATGAAAGCAATTAAGACCATAAAGAAAGCCTACTGATCGCTCGCAGCTTCAAATTGCGTCTTCAAACCTGTCGCTGAAAGGGTGGAAAATTTGGGGATGAAAACCAAACCACATGTTCTCAGTAGAGGTCGAGAATGCCGTGAAAGTAAAGAATAAAGCGCAAATAGTTAATTTCATTTAGAGACATTGAAAAGAAAACTATTTTCATTCGCAGTATTCATCGCTCGCAGCTATAATAACTTCTTGAAAAACCTAATCTCTAATCTCAATAAATCTTAATACCTCTAGAATCATCATTATATACTCATATAATCTCTAAACACCATATTACTTTATAACGTCCCTACAGAAAAGTTACCCAGACTGAGTGCAATACTAACTCTGTTCACCCAGCAAGGTCATTAAAGATCAGCAGAAGCAGCTACAATCTTCATACTTTACAAACCACTCAAAACACACAACCATCCATCGGCCTGAGGAACCAACAATCAATCCGACAACCCAATCTACACAGACCCAACCAAGTCAAATACAGACCACAAGTAAAAGAGAATCAAAAAACCACAATCAAGAGCAATTAAATCAATTATGAGCTAAGCAATTACGGCACAGTTCACGAAGTCCACCATCTCTTCTAGATTGCAAGTCAACTGAGGGAAATAGATTGAACAATAACAACAAACCGAAACAACGACACATACGAAGTTGCATACTAAGGCATGCCTGGCCATACTGAGCGCGATAAGAGACTCGCATAACCACGGGCACGTTGGCGGCACGTATCATCGATTGCACCCATAGAGGGCCAGATCGATCGGATAAGGAGCGGGACTTGTATGGAGACGAAGCACGGACTAGTGGGGACCGTATAGTAGAACAGAGATGCCACAGCAGATGCGATGCGTGTGCGTCAAGAGAGAACAAGGCAGAGCCGTAGCAGAGGCGAGCGAAGGAAGTGAAAACGCAACCACATAAGCCTCTGCGCGCGATCACGGGAAGCACGGACGCGGAGGCGGCATGAAAAGCCATATCCGCGAGATGCGCCTTGGCCCCAGGATGCGACAACAGTGACAGACACGACGGAATCAAGACCGACCACCTGCTGTACTGGGGATACGAGTCGGACAAGGAAGGCAGTAGTGAGCGCAGTGGGATGAGCACACCAAGAGAGTCAGGCACGGAGCGGTCTGCAGGATGCCACCACAGGAGTCCGTGCGGACAATTTTATCACGTATAGGAACAGCGTGTGACGCGAGATAGAGACACGCAACCGCGTCCGAGCGCAAGGACATGCAGGAGCGGGACAAAACACCCATCCCGTGCACAATCGAGAGCGTTTAGCGAGCTACACTGAACAAGCGAACACACACGGGAAGAGAACCCACCCCATAGCCAACAAGTAGGCCAAACACCAAAGTATCTTGTGCTCAAAAGAACAACGATTGGAGTTATGATCAATTACAAATCCAACCTAAACTATTATATTTGATAATATATATTATTTTATTTTTTTTTATTAGTAGTTGAAATCAAGATGATGAAATGATGGACATTATCCACCGTATTCTATCTGCGAGTTCACTATTCTCTTTCTCAACATTAGCGTCATATAGGGCGCGCGAGCAGCCTCTTCACAGCAGTGATAGGCCAACGAGCCAAAAATTACCCAAAAGAATATTTTGAGAATTAAATTTAAATAAAATGCAAATAAAGAAATTCCAATCAAAATAATTACCACACAACTTGGCAAGCATGACATTCTCCATTTGGTTTTAAATAATCAAATAATTCGATACCCAACTATCCATGCGACCACTCGGATAAACTTTAAAATCAAAAAATCAATAATATTCGGCCTCCTACTCGCGAATAAGCGATCAAAAACCGTGACTGTCTGCAGTAATTTTTAAAATCCAAAAGACCAGCACACGTCCCATAGCCCAACACCTGAATTCATAACAAAATCACAAATAAATGCAAGCCACCTTCAAAATTAATGTGGTTAAACATAACTCATAGAAATTCTTATATAAATTGTGGTATTTTTTCCAAGGTCAATCAACCATGTAAATGAAGGATTACGGATATAGCTTGAACCTAGATAATTTTCATCGCAGAATCTTACGGTTTAGAGCAACATCATAGGAGAGTGGAGAAGCAGCACGAGACCTCCTATGCCAGAGTCACACGAACTGGAAGCTCAACTTAATATAAAACAATGGGCGAAAATCCGAAACTTTAAATCGCAACATATAACTTCAGAAGTCGAGCGGCAGACGCATGGTATATCCACGCATCACCAACATATCGAGATTGCCATCGATGGCACGTAGATCTAATAATGCGCGGAAGCGCAGCAAAAGTAACTAAACTCCCAAAGTACCCTAATACTTAAGAAACACAGAATCTAGCAGCTTTTCTCATAACGCACATCTTGCAACAAGTTCTACTGCTGAACAACCCAACAGAGCCAAATGATTTGCAATTATACGGCATGCTAAGATTAGACACAGAAGGAGCAAAAAAGTATGAAAAATCTGGTTCCATTCACATGAAATTAAACTGAGCAGAATTGTCCAATAGAGCGCGATCGTAAAGAGTTGCCTAGGCGGGCGGATTCACGAACGCGTTCTGGCCAGGACGTGAGAAAACGCGCACGTAGAGGTGGACATCCGGGCAGAAGATCATTGCCTCAATAAATCATCAACTGTAGGGAAAAACGCTCAAACACAGCAAATCCAAGTTCCCCATAGAGCCCCAAACGCTTCAATCGCGCACAGCATCCAGACGCGAATCACCGACAATCAACGAGAAAAGGTACGCTCGTCTGCTATACAAAAGTATTCCGAGCATCCAAAACAATAAAGCAGAAAAATCAAATTTTTTTTTTTTTTTTTTTTTTTTTAAAGAATCATAATAACTAAATTCATAACAGAAACTTCAAAACTTCTACAGATGAGAGATCCCAACACCAACTTTATTATAACTAATATATACACTGACAGCCTTGCGCTTATAATCAGTGATCGACGAAGCCGAGAGAAGAACGAATCCCCGAAGGTCAACCACTGTTATTACAAAATAATCAGTGTTTCAGGCAATCTAACTTAGTATCAAAATCACAACCACTAGCACAAAACCCTAACACCAATCTCCAAATACATTCAACCAACGAAGCAACGCTCAATAAGCAATTACAGATATCACCAAATAACCAAACTCACGGCCAACAATCCAAACAAACTGCGCCGGCATCCGAAATTCAGGAAAATTTTGATTCAATATACGGTCAGAGTAGCGAACTATATCATACAAGTGATATATCACCCAAATCACACAAAGTAATCACAGATCAATAGCACACCGATAGCCCAACCAAATTCGAAGATCAAACAGATCTCCACGGGCATAGGCTCCAATCACAATCAGCGCACAGAACACTATGACACTATATCGACAGTAACAGGTCAATAACTACACCACAGAGACATATTCTAAATCTAAATGTTATATGCCAGGATACTAGAATCTCAGATATTGGTAAGCCTTGTATAGGCTTGAGCTAAAATGGAACATTCCAGTTGAACTCCCCTACCCGTCGGATGTGCCGTACAATCGCCCGGATTTACAAACGAGAAGGCAGAGTGCGAGATTCCCTATTTAGTCGGCTATGGCCGACAGAGTAGTATCCGGTAGCTCGTGCGCAACTGGCACAAGCGATACAGAGGACGACCACCACTGCAGCGCAACGGACGACAGTGAATGCATAACACGGCGCAACGATCGAAGATACGAGTGCCACTAGCAACTGCCAGAAACAACGACGAACACATACACGTGTGCTGGGCGCGCGACCTGACAGTGGAGTGCTGGCTTATAGACAAGTGATGAGAGAGCGGCCGCTGAGGTGGCAGAAGTTGCACGGAGATGTTATAACATAACGAAAATTGAAGGTGTGCAATTAATACACGACAGGATACAACAGGCGCGGCCATAGACATGGAGCGGATGAGTGAGCGCCTAACCACGAGCAAATTAGCCGCAAGGGGCAGTGATCATGAAAATAGATCAACCAGCAACACTCCGTACACGGGGCAGGGAACCGGCAGAGATGAGGCCTGCGTGTATCTCGGATGGCGGACTCTCTCAACGGCACTAGCAAGTGCATCAGTGGAAGAACGACTCTCTCGCACCATCTCATACAGTCACTCACCACAACGTACTACGTCCGATCCGCCAGCGCGACGCTAGAACGGACTCGCACGTGGGTCGCTCCACCATGCCCGCTATCGATGCGCCGGACTCGATAAATCGGTAGCTGGGCGAGAGCGACAAGAGTGCACTGACGGAATCGAGCGGATAGGCCTCTCTCGACGCTCGCGTAAACTCAGAAGTCAAACAGCACCTACCGTACCCCTAAATCAGGTCGCTCTTATTCTACTCGCTATACAGACGCCACGCATAGCTTACGAACTTGATAAATATAGCAAGCGACGGTGCACCGAGAATCAGTAGAGATCGACAGCCGCTTCCTTCCGTGAGCCATGATCTTCATTCCTCTTTGACCCTTACGTTGGTTCCGCCATCGAGTCTGACACCTCCCTGTGTCTGCTCAATCATCTCGAGATCATGTATCTCTCTATGTTTGAAATCAAGATTCTGATTTCTTAGATATTTGTAGTTACACATGAAGCTATGGATAGAATGGCCCTCCTAATGAGAAGCGGGCAATAACGCTGATCGTCTGGAGAAAGGAATTGGTAGGTCATCGGAGTAGTTTGTTAGTCGGTAATCTGTCCAAAAGATTATGTAGTTAAGGATACTAACAAGTGAAACGTATAAGGATAAAAAAACAAAAAAAAAAAAAAAAAAAAAAAAAAAAAAAAAAAAAAAAAAATTTACAAAAATATTTACAGTCGTGACACAAATAAATAATTATATTTTTTTTTTTAATTTTATAATTTTAGAACCAATAAGATTTCTATACCATACCCTATCTTATTACACGTAGTCAAAATTTAATATGTTAGTAAGTCATAAATTTAAATCAAAGCATACTAATAACACCATTTGTAGAAAATATACGCGTGTAAAGTCCCACACAAAAATAATCTCATATGAGATTCAGCATTAATTTTCATTATACTATATAATAAATAAAATAAAAAAAAAAAAAAAAAAAAAAAAACTAAAATAACTAATTATAAGTGAGAGAGAATGTAGCATAACTAATCTAACTAACTAAACGCGCAAAGTATTAATACAACAATAGCCATAACATCATTCTATAAACGACTTAAATCAGGACATCTAAGAGCTCAAATTAATAAAATGAACAGACCATCAAGTTTAGAATCATAATAAACAGATTTTTCTAATTAATATGAATAAGCACATTCATGACTAATTGCCGTAATTCTGAAATTATCACTAAGATAACACAGATTATAGAAAAATTTACACAGACAACTAATTGAGATGAACGCATAACAACTGCACACGCGAACAATATTAATATAAACATAATACAGGTTCAGGATTCGTATAATTTAGTGCATACTCGATAATGAAAGTAAGCATTGGCGTGTATCGCAAAATATAACTCAGAAATCAAATCACACTATCAAACTTTTCTTATGAATAACAACTGACCTGAATTAACATGAGAAATTACAACTTCTTCTAGGTCTCAATCTACCTAAAAAGTTGTATACAAAGAGAAAGCACATAGACTGGTTTGAGATGAGGAAAGAAATCAACTTGAAAGAACTGTTCCTGAGATTCTCCCAAACGAGAATTAATCTCAGCCGAAATACGTTAACGTATGATAAACCTTATTATCCTAGAGACAAGAATAATTCGACAAAATTAAAGTAGATTGACTTACACCTCATAAGCGAAAAATCATCAATGCTGTTTTATATTTTTAATTTTCAAAGAAGCGGGATGATACAAGGGAACCAAGCCTGCTAGAAATCAGGCAGGGAGATCAGGAAAGTCTTCGCAAACTACATGGAAAGATTCAACGAAAAACAGCCATGAGACGAACAAAAAGCCTAAGGCCAACGGAGGCCGCATATGATGGCCCGCACCCCAATGGCATATGCCAAAGAGGGAGACCTTCTGTTAGCCAATCTGATAAACAAAACACCCCACATCATCTTATAACAAAAGTGCACCAGTAGAAGCTACATCAACATGGGAGAAAAACCTGCCTCGTTATAAGAGAAGACCGAGATCAAAATCTTCGATCCACGGCACCCACCTCCCAGATACAGGACATAAAAGTCCAAGAAAGAAGAAGAAACACACATGGGAAAGAAAAGTTCAAAAATACCATACCCATTAGTACGCCCAATACGATCCGGTGTCCCTTGTGGATGTCCATAAACAGAGAAGTCTGAGCCCACACGAACCGGGTTGTCCACGTGAAAAGAACCCCAGCATCCGAGCCACATCAACAGCAAAAAGAGGAGAATCGGACCGAATATGTTGAATACCCATCGCGAAATCTGTGGGCATTCCTAGCGAAACAGAGATGTTTGACTGTAAAGGAACTATGTCTACAGGAAAAGACTAGCTAGTGAGAAGCGGAAAGTTAAAGATCGGGGTAACCGACTTGATCATCCTAGGCGCGCGAGGCGGTGACCATGGCACACCCGAGACGAATGAGCCAGAGGAACAAAGAAGAAGACAGACCAAGATGTCGCAACGGAGTACGCTGAGAGGCCGAGATCCACCTCATTCGTAAGCGACCAGAGAGCCTGAAAGAGTTCATGTCCCTATGAATCACGGCGGGCAGCTTTGGCGGGAGACGAAGAATCTCCAAATGCATCTCCGAAAGATTACAAAGAAGTAATACTCATTCGATACGAGGCAACGCAGAGGAAGGCACCGCGAACAGTCCCAGCATTACTTCACGGCAAAGAGGACCGCGCGCGGTATCGCATGCATCTCAGGAACACGACGATCCGAATGGTCATCACTGTCGGCATAGCTGCAAAAACGCAAATGCTCAGTCACCGCGACAGGCTGATAAGAAGCAAAAAGGAGCTCACGCGCTGCGCGACGCATCGATTCTCTGCATAAACTGTCCTCAGCACAGAGCTAGAGCCTGGAAGACGAAAAGACAATGGATCACGACACATGATCCAACCAGGCCTGTCTCTAGCACTCAGGGAAAGAACACCCCAGTTCAACCACTTCAGCAGAAATATAATCCAGCCTCACGTACACGCAAACCTATACGAAAGTGAACCAAGAATCAAACACACACAAGTGAGCATGACCCCCGGGCATACGATGTGGTCGGAACCTCGACGTTCGACACCGACGGCTTCATATGACAAAGGTCCGCTTTGAATGCAGGCCAGACACATGCGGGCCACGCCACGAACCGGATTTAGAAGTCACGACACCGTCTGGCGCGCACGTAACGGCACAAGACCACTCGCGGAGAGATGTCGGCTTCGCCACAGCACGGACCCGGATCCACCCAGAGAGGGAGGGGCCTATGGCTAGTTATCGATCACGCTTTACCCAACCGCTGTATCGCTCGAGACATACTGATGCTCACATCCTACGTGCCCAGCACACCGAGAAGCCCAGACGGCGCACCTAGCAGGGAACGAGGCATAAGCGTACCAGAGAGAAAGCAGTAAGACACAAGCAGGAGCAGGCCGCCGCAAGACTTTCCGGATTGATCATCCAGCGCCGCGCAGAGCGACACGGCGAAGTAGTACCTGAGCACAGAATTGCAGAGAGAGCCGGGCAAGAAGTGAGGTCTGATGGAGTGCGGGTCACAGGAGACGTCATGTCAACAGGTAACGACTGGCACGACGCGAGGAGGCCCAGATGACGTCCAGGCACCCAAGCACACAGGTCGAAAGCAATTCGGTGGAGACGGCGGCACGGGTAACTCCTCATCCGCCAGGCAGAGCCAGACCAAACCAGGCTTGAAACGCAGACATAGGTCCGCGGGGAGGAGGAGGAGGAAACGAAGAGAGGCAAAGGTAATGCCTGCCACACCAAGTATTCCGATTGGATGCTGACGCTATGAGTCTTACTCACCTATGTCCGCTACGCACTGTAGTCTGCAGACGGTTGTAGTTCGGAGAAATGCATGCCACATGCCCGGCTGTCACAAGTGGTTGCGCCCGTCCTCCCAGCTAGGTCGCTTATATGTAAGTAGGGTCGTAGATGCGAGGCCGCGCGCCCGTCCGCGTGCGCTGCCAGATTCAGAGGACAGCAAGATAGCGAACCTGTTCGATCGTCAGTAGAGCCGCTGGACTACGCTTCAGGGCGCCAGACGATTCTGACGAAATTAACTTGCGCGCGTCGCATTGAGGCGGATGCGACGCGGCTGAGACCGCAGCGACTGCAAGGAGCTGCATGTTAAGCATGTTCGTGGCGAACCTCAGATGTGGGACGGTACGGACGCGAGGACCTGGTAGGGCTGTAAACTCAAAGTGCGAGACAAGCACGAGGGGCACGAGGCTGCACCACGGGTTCCAGCGAGCATGATATGTAGCGGTCCTAGATTGAGTCCGATCATAGAGTGTTCTTGGAATCGTGCTCCAGGCAGGACCATTTTTCGGCGGAAGGCGTTTTAGTGTAGCGTGAGAATAGGAGTACAAGCGGGTGGCGGCCGAGGTCGCTGCTTGTCGCTGAATGCAAGCGAGTCGGGTGCTGGTCCTCCAGCAGTGATTGATGACGGAGTAGCCTGAAGTCGACGGGTGGCTTGACGACTGTCGGCAAATAGTTAGAGCGTCGCGTGATTTACTTTGCTTTTTCTTGACCGGCAACGCGGCCCCGAGCCGACTTTTTTAGTGCATGGAAGGGGCAGGGTATATTGGGACCAACGTCGAATGATCGTATGCGGACAGGAGGCCACTGCTGATTGTGCTATCATTGGTTCGTGCGGAGGTATGGAGCCGGATGTAGTGCGATTGCGCCAGCCGATAATGCATGACAGTGATAGAGACCGAATTGTGGATGCATGCTACAGGTCCAGTGTCCTGGGAGGATGGATACACCCCGGAGCCGCGTCGGACGACAGCGCGTGGAGAGGAGCGGGCAATGCTACGCCCGGGCAGCTCGTCGGCGATCCATCGGATGGGAAGGAAGGTACATTTGCGCGGGGCATGTCGGGGCTGCCGTTAACCCTCGCGGCCTTCCACGAGGGCGCCTCGACAGACTATAACTAATGCGTTTCTGTTATAGATCATTCCTTACATGCGACGAGCGGTGGATTGCCTTAGGCGAGCAGTTTGCCTGGCACGCCTACTACGTACGTCCGCCGACGAAGGCAAATCCGCCGATGAGCTATACAATGTAGAGGGTGGAGTTGGAGGTGACAAGCTAGGATCCGGTGATTTATGGTCGCAGGGAGTGTGACCGGGTGTCAAGGGCAGGATTGAAGTGCCGGAGCCAGTCGGGAGCGACGCCGCGGAGCAGCTGTGCGTCTCAGGACGCGGCACAGAGGCGTCCGGAGTCGGCGAGGTTCCATAGTGACATGCGGCTATCTTTGTTGTATCTGTCTTTCTCTGTTTGCGTTGTCACGATCCTTACCGTGAGGGAGTGCGGGCCCGAGGGACTACCGGCGCCGTCGCGAGCAGAGGGCGCTGCTTAATGGATTCATCACTTCTCATGACACTAGTCCTTCAGGGCCGTGCACATTCCGTTCATTACGAGGTCAGGAAAAGCCAATGTCCGTTGGAGATGGCCCACAAAGATATACGATATGTATCACATCTATATCGGTCCGATTCCTCCATGCGTGGATATGCGTTCGATGCCTACCTTCCTCTTTTTGTCTTGATGGTCGAGACTGGGGTGATGTGTTGTCAGGTGTGGCAGAACTTCCTTGTGAGAACAGAATCACGCAGCGCGGAGGGGACAGCTCGGAATTCCGGAAGATGGGTTATAGGGTTAATGGGTATGGACTTTTAAGACGTTTTTATCAGTCGTCACATGCGTTGTACCCTCACCTCTATCTTGGAACCCTCTCGTATTCCTTATACCGACTACAGAGGGCAGGCAGGCGGAATGCAGTGAAATCCCAGATTTAATTGAGAGTCTCTCCTAAAACTACGTAGTTTCTTTGCCTCGGCATAAGTTGGAACTCGTACTATGCCTGCTGCTCAGCTTCACTATTGATGCCACCTTGTGTTTGACGCCAGGAGTGCTGGGGGTGCGCGTTCGGATTTTTTATATAGTCTAGG
>QBTX01003179.1:0-11594 GCA_003063285.2 Arachis monticola | reverse complement strand
ATATACATAAAATTTAAAAAAAAAGAGTTAAATTAATGTTAATTTTTTGTGGAAATTTTAGTAACGCATCTGGAGATGCTTTGTTGGTTTCTGAACCTCATTCTGATATGAGGTGGGGTGAGCACAAAATCAAGGACAAAGGACTTCACATCTTAACAGTTTTGGAACACAAACCAACACATCAATCCCCTACTACTAACAACCATTCACACACCAAAGACACACATACCAACCTCATCACACTTCACAAACCCCCCATCATTCTCTCTCATAACTTATCCACAAAGCAACTCCTCCATTTTTCAAACAATTTCCACAATACCATCACAACCCACACAGCCCCATCCAGAATCTCAAAGGATCTCCAATTTAGATATGTTGATGGAAAAAACTCATCAAAAATCAAGAATGGCCAGACAGATCAAAAGCAGCAAGAAAGATCAGCATAACAAGCAAAAACCAAAAGATTCAATCAGAAATCTTGAGAGGCATATGGAGAAAATGGTCAGAAATTTCAGAAGGGTGAGAAGAGAGCAATACCTCTTCCAGTACCACTGAAGACCACCAAGGGACAAAGAAAAGCTACAAAGTGGGAGTGACTATGAAGAAGGAAGCCATCCAATCAGGAAAACACAATAGAGAAGTTCCACAAGAAGAGATGGAGGAGAGAAGTAAAGAGGATTAGAAAACAAGAAGGCACAAATCTCAAAGGGAGACAAGAAATCATCCTTGAGCCACAGCTACAAGAAGAAGAAGGAAGGATAAAGTCATATGTCCCAAACTTCCATACCCTCAGAAGTTCAACAAGAGAAACGAGGATAAGCACTCAAAGTTCCTGGACATATTCAAGATACTCAGCATCAAATTCCTTTTCTTAGAAGTACTTGAACAGATGCCATTGATGCCAAATTTATGAAGGAAGTGGCTGACAAAGAAGTCCCTAAGAGGAATATTTGAGATGACAATGGAATGTAGTGCTATTCCTAAAGGAGGTTGCCAGAGAAGAAGATGTACTGGGTTATATACCTTCACCATAGGAAACATAATAATTGAGAAGTCATTCTGTGATTTTTAGTGCAACCATAAACTTGATGCATTTGTCTCTAATGAGGAAACTCCAAATTTTTTAGGTGAAATCGACACAAATACTTCTTCAAATGGCTGACAAGTCCATTCAGTAAGCACTTGGAGTTGTAGAGAATGTACTGGTAAAAATGGGGAAATTCCTTCTCCCAGCTGATTTTGTCATCCTGGATATGGAGGAAGACCCCAACACTCCCATCATCCTAGGAAGACTTTCTTGGCTTCGGGCAGAGCATTGATAGATGTTGAAATAGGGGAATTATTACTGAGAGTGCATGATGAGCACCTAGCATTCCATGTTTTTAAAACCCTGCATAAGCCCACTCAAGAAAAAGATTGTATGAAAGATAAGGCCAGAGATCAAAGCTTGAAGGAGGCATTCAATGAGTTAACTTCAAGACTTCTAAATCTATGCTTGAAAGAAGTAGAGATGGTGCAACAGACCAAAAAAATCAAGGAGGAACTAGATCCAAAACCCCCAGATGAGAACCTCGACACTCCAGATAAAGAACCACCAAGCCATGAATTATCTTCTGAGAAAGAAAAGAAGAAGAGGCCAAAAGGGTGGAGAAACAAGAAAATCCCCACTGAAGGCTTCTCACCAGGGGATAAAGTGATGTTAAACACCCGACCAATGAAGGCGTGTCCACAATTATCTGAGTACTATATTGTGAACCGAATCCTTTCACTTGAACACCTAGAGATCATCAAAGAGGAGACCGGAGGGAAGATCACAGTAAGAGGAGAAAAGCTAAGGCACTATGATTTTCAGCCTCCATGATCAAAGAACAAGATGTCAAGCTAGTGAGATTAAAAGAGCGCTGAAGAGAGAACTTTTGCGTGGTCTAGAAATTCGCAGATAAATCCTCGTRGCAGGTATAGCTTCTAAACCAACAAAAGTCCTTTCTTACAAAATTTTTGGTTGTCACAAGTAACAAACGCCTTTGAAATTGATAACTGAAGTATTCAAACCTCGGGTCGTCTTCTCAAGGAATTGCAGGGAGGTGTTCTTATTAATGGTTATGAGTCTTATAGATTGGGGTTTTGAAAGTAAGGAACAAGTAATTTAAATGACAAGTAAAGTAAATAAATAACTATAAAATAAACTCTTGGCAAGGTATGAAAATTCGGAAGTCCTATCCTAGTTATTCTTATGAGAATTGAAGTTAATCCCACTTAGTTAACCGTTACGAAAGCAAGGGAAAGTCAAGTGAACTAATTAGTTAGATCCCCAAGTCCTAGCCAACTCCTAAGGAAAGACTAGAYTTAGTGGGATTCCAGTCAATTAGCAGACATAACAATCAATCACGATAAGGTTGATAACTCAAGAGCCTCCAGTTAATCAATTAAAGCCAAGAATATAAAAAAAGCTAAATAAGAATCATAAATCTAAAATACCTCAATTGCATTAATAAGAGAAAATCAATCTAAACATAGAGAGTTTATAAACTAAATTAAGAAAATAAATAAAAGAAACATTGAACCTGGAACTCGGAAGAAATTGTAAGTTGAAATAATAAAGTTGAAATAATAAGAAATCCTAATTCCTTTAAGAGGAATCCTAATCCTAAATCCTAAGAGAAAGGAGAGAACCTCTCCCTCTAAAAACTACATCTGAAACTAAAAATTATGAATTATGAGCTGATGATTATGAATGAATGGATTTCCCCACTTTATAGCCTCTAATCTATGTTTTCTGGCCGAAAACTGGGTCGAAAACAGCCCAGAAATCGCTGGAGAAGAAATCTGCCACGCTGATTTTTATCACTGCGATGCATCTGCGTGGAGCACGCGTTCGCGTCACCTAGCATCAGGGAAACTATTGCATATTATATATCAAATCGAAGCCCCAGACGTTAGCTTTCTAACTCAACTAGTGCCGCGTCGTTTGGACCTCTGTAGCTCAAGTTATGACTGTTTTAGTGCGAAGAGGTCAGGCTGGACAGCTTAGCAGTTTCTCCAACTTCTTGTATTCCTTCCACTTTTGCATGCTTCCTTTCCATCCTCTAAGCCATTTCTGCCATGTAATCTCTGAAAACACTTAACACACATATCAAGGCATCGAATGGTAATAAGAGAAGATTAATATTAGCAAATATAAGGCCAAAGAAGCATATTTTCAATCATAGCACAAAATCATGAAGGAAAATATAAAACATGCGAATTGTATGAATAAGTGGGCAAAGCGAATTGTATAATAAGTGGGCAAGGATCTTGATAAAAACCACTCATTGAGCACAAGATAAACCATAAAATAGTGGTTATCAATGCTTGTTGGGAGGCAACCCAACCAAAGGTATGTTTTTTTTCCACATCTTTCAATAAACAAGGCTGAGTAGGTTTATCTGTTTATTGCAAGGAGCTAAGTTTGGTGTTGCACACCAAAACATTTAAGGGTGAATGAATGGATGCAATTTGGTGTTCCACAAAAAATATAATGAAAACACATATTTCACCTTCTGCATAAAGGGTTGTTAGCTCCAAGCAATCAGAGAAACTACTTAACCAATGTCTATGTTTTTCTAGTTTTTAGTTTTGATTGCCATTTAAGCAAAGACAAAAGGGTTCACATATGGTTGACTTGATGACATAAGAAATATTTGGCCAGGAACTAAGATTTTGGTCTTCACAACTCTAATAAAGTTCAAAAGCCCACAAACAATTCATGCATGCTAACCATTTGCCTAAGGCTTTGAGAACAACAATTTCTAGGATATTGCAGGAAAAATTCAACCTGTGGAGGGGTTTTGCATCATCATCCAAAGAAGGAAAACACAAGAGAAATAAATGATGACAGAAAAAAAGCTGAGAGACATTCCCACAGGTTGTATGGGCACTTACCCTTGTTGCTTGGAAGTATTTTAATTGGGAGATTCCTACTTGTCCTTGCTGAAGTGTTCAATTAGGTTGCAAGTGTAAATGTTTGCTAAGTATGCTAGCATGCATACTTATGCCTACGTCATAGCTCATTAGCTTGAATTCTATTTTGTTCTCCCCTACTACATAAATAAAAGAAAAATGTTTGAACATATAAAGTGATTGTCCAATGTTGTAGAATAAAGAGGAAAGTCCAGTGGTGGTTAATTGTTGTCTGATTTAATGATTAGCTCAATATATAAATGCTGATGTTCTTTGAGAGTGTGAGTTAGGTATGCTGCAATAAGTCTTTTTATTAATGAGCATTCCTTGAGAAAAAAGAGAAAATAAGAAAGAAAAAAAAGAAAGCCAAAGAAGTGGCAAGAACAAATACAATCAAGGCTATAGACAATGCTTGGATCCTAGAGGACCATATGGCTGTGGTGCTTTTGTACTAGGATCTGCTTGGACAATTAGTCTGAGGAGTATTTTAAACTTGGTAACTTGGATCAACTAATCTAGGATTGCCAACTAAAAGTCATTAAGAGCAACCTAGCTACACAAAGCATTTAGTGATCCAAAGAGATGTGGGCGAACAATGTTCCTAGGAAGAAATTTGTGATGCAATGTGTCTGTGGTGAAAGGTAGTGTTGGAGCACAAACTGAGCCAAAAGGCTGCTGCAACACTTGCTTCACCAACTGTTCATTATAAATAAGCTTTCTAAGCAAAAGAAAGAAAGGAAAAGCCAGCAAAGGGATAATCAAAAAGCAAGAGCACATAGCAGCAATCCTAGAAACCTTTAAGGAAACATTTCTTATTTATCAGCAAAGAATAAGTGAACTACATTTGTCTGCATAAAACCCCATGAACCAAGTTCAATTATCTGCTAAATAAGACATGGCATGCTTCTCTGTTCATTTCATTTCTTCTATGTTTAGTGCTTGCTTGGGGACAAGTAAGATTTAAGTTGTTGTTGTGTTTTTTGTGTCTTATGCTAGCTTTTCAAGCATTTTTCATTGTTTCATTAGTTTTAGTTTTTTTTTTTTTTTTTTATATATTTTGCGTTATGATTTAAATTGCATGGTTATGTGAATTCAATCAACTATCATTCATTTGGCACAAAATCACATGGTTTAAGCTATAATTAGTTAATATTTTCTGAATGATTTAATATAAGCCTTGTTGAATTTGGAGGTGAGCTTGATTGGTTATTTTGTCTTGTAGTGTGAAGAAATGATTGAAAAAAAAAGAAAAAAAGAACCTTTGAGCACGCTTTGGGCCATAGGCCACACTTTGAAAGCGTGACCTAAGGCAGAAAAGGTCACGCTCAAGGAAGCAAGGACCAGCGCTCACTAATTGAGCGTTGCGCTCTCTAATTTGAGCGGCCAACACCAGTGCCTCCAGCCACCAAAGTGACACAGGCCAAAGAACGCAAAGGCCATGGTTGCTAGTTTGAGAGCACCAACTAGAGCGTACAAGGAACCAACGAAAGCCACTAGCGCTCCATTAGGTGTTTCACCTTTTTCGTGGCCTCCCCATGAGATAGCAAGGTGCAATAGCAAGAAATGGGGCAGCCAGGTTCGAACCAAGCACTTGGAGGAATGAAGGAGCGCATACATCACAAGGAAGTGAGCAAAATGGCTTCACCAGGTCTCGAACAAGGGAGCCTCAACCTTGCGACAAAGGGCGCTACGTGACTTAGTTCACAGAGCGCTATGGCTTAAGAAGGCTATAGAGCAAAAGGAAATTGCCAAAAGGACTCCACCAAGGCTCAGAAGAGGGAATCCCACTCAAGCATTTAGCGCTACGTTACATTAGTTCATTGAGCGCTACTTTGCAATGCACCAAAAATGCTATGCCACGAGCCTGGGACCAAACAAATGAGTGCCTGCCGTTGTTACAGTTAACTGAGCGCTTCCCTGGGAGATGCCAATGCCTACCCATGCCAATCTGTCAACGCAGAAGGCCACTTGGATTTCAATTCTTCACCAAATGGAAAAGCCCACTTCCAATTCTAATAAAAAAATTAGGACAAGTGCGATAAATACCTAGGCATTCAGTTTGATTGAGAGGACCTTTTTCTTTTCATTTTAGTACTTTTATATTAATTTCTGAGATTGAGGAATGGATTAATCCTTGAGTTTCCTTTTCTCTTTGTTTTTTACTTCTCATTTTTACAATCTTTTACTGAATTTTTGGTCATTGTGATTGGAGGATCTGTTTCATCTTGATCTTAATATTTGTTATCTTGCAAAGTTCTATTCCATGCTTTCACTTTGTTTTCCTTCTGCACATTTGACTTACTTCTAGTTTATGGATTTGATGAGTATTGAGAGCCATTATGTCAATTGAATCATCTCACGCTATGCAATGATCTAAGGAATGATCTTTATTTATTGTCTCTTTCTTTCTTGCTATTCTATTATCCATATTGTATGTTTCACTTCGCTTTTACTTTGCACTTTTGCATTGCTTTATTTTTTTTAATTAGATGCTAAGAGTTCTGGTCTCAACCATCATTCTGAATTCTTCGCGTTCTTTCATATGATCTAGGCATTGTATTTTATTTTCCTTGCTATTTTTTTAATTTTTCTTTATATAGCCTAATTTGTGCTTCTGTTTGATTCAAGGAGGAATTGAGATCTAGATCATATTTTCTAGCTCACTCTGCGATCCCCTGAGATCTTCAATTTTCTCTTCTATAGATTTTGCAATCTGCAGCAAGTTACTTCTCTGTTTTGTCTTCATAGCAAGTTTTACTTCTGTTTGGTTTTTTTTTTTGCATTTTTTCTTTTTTCTTGTTTTTCTTTATTTTTTCTCTTGTTTGTTCTATAATCCAGCTCCAACATCCTTACTATTCAGCAATTCATTATCATTTAGCTATATCACATTAAGTCTTGCATCAAGCCTCAGTCATTTATCATCTACTGCCGTTTCAGTATTCAGCCCTTATTGACCTTTTTTCATGGCCTTTACTTTTGCCTATCTTCATGCAATTTACTCTTTGTTATTATCTTTCTGTCAATTTCCCCTCTCTCCTTTGTATGATTCTTGAATTCAGTTCCTGCTCTATTCAAGTTTCCTCAAATCATCATCTATTGTTGGCTTAACTAAAGTTCACACTTAACTAAAATTGCTCAAGTCATCAATCCTGTGGGAACTCAACCTCACTCATGTGATGTAAATACTTGATGCGACCTCGGATACCCTTACCGGTTAGTTTAGGTGTGTGGAATCGCGATTTAACCCTCAGAGTGTCACACTAAGTTTGGTAGTGCACTCTATTCTTTATGCAAGTTCATGCACACCTTTGTCTTTGCAATCACAATGTTTCTGTTCTGCTTGCCTTCATTGTATTTTTTTTTTATTTTACTTGCTATAAAATATCACATGAACTACTACACAATTTATTGTCTGTAGATTGACTCGATGGTCCATTCTAGACCCCATCACCATTGTTCTATGTCTTCTTGAGGATGAGACAGCCTTTGAGTTTGGGTATGGAAGGGGACTATGAATATAGAGGAAGGAAACAGTAGAGAAAGATTGAATACAAGGTGTGTACAAGTTCCTTTCTCCTCATACTTTTTCCAGCCTTTAATTATGTTTTTTTTTTTTTTATTTCTTTCTACTTCTTTGTAGGCATGGTGTTGTGATATCATAGCTTGCTGATTTAATGTGTAACGTATGTTGCTTTGAATTATAACTACCATCTTGAATATTGTGAGTTTAAAAGCAACAAGTTATCATGATCATCAAAACAAGGCTTAAAGAACGAATTTTAGCTGAGCATACAAGTATTGGAAGGCTAGCTGATTACATTATTCTCAAATTGCATTTAATTTTATTTAATTAAGTTCTTCATTCTACACTTTTATGAAATTTTTAGAACTCATGAAACCTGAAGAAGCAATGCAATTAAGGCAAGGAAAGAGCAAAGGGGAAAGAATGAGAAAGCATGAGGTCTGGATCCCAATGACATCTCATTTGTTAAATACCTTGTGGTGTTTGATGTCAGGGCAGAAAGCTTAAAAATAAAAACACGTTAGAGTCAAGGCTAGGCTCAAGTGCAAAAGACTTCCTCAAAGCTCAGGCTCTGAGTCAATGTGTAGAAGAGTAAAGAAAAGAAACAAATAGCTAAAAGGTCTCTAATTAATGTATTGTGTGGCTTATGTATCAGGTGGTCATACTTGAAAACAAAGCATGTAACGAGTGATAGCTTTGTTATCAACTATAGGGCAAAGCACCCAAAAAGAGAGAACCTAATTAAAGAGAATGACCTAAAGGTCTGTTTCAAGAAGAAATATAAGGAAAAATTATTTAAAATGACTAATAGGATATATTTATTTTTTCCTTTTTGTTTATTCGTTGATTGTAGCATGTATAGAAAACTAGCCAACCTGTGAACATTCAATTTTCTATTCTTCTCACTTGGTTTGTTCAAAACTAATACATGATTCTTTTCTTGCTTCGGGAGACAAGAGCAAGGTTTAAGTTTGGTCGTTGTGTACATGTCCGTTTCAGTGTCATGTTTTCTATGCTTTTTCAGGCAAAAATTGTATATTTGTGCTATAATATTGAATGCTTTTGTTGGCTAAATTGGTACTTATTTCCTTATTTCTTTGATTTTTATAAACTTGTAGGAAATAAGAACAATAAGCAAAAAAGACAAAATAAGCTAAAAAGAGAATCAAAGGAATTTTTGGGCACACTTTAAAGTTGGAGCACGCTATTGGAGCCTTAGGCACACTTTTGAAAGCGTGGGCCATAATAATCAGGAAGCGTTGCTCTGTCTTTTCTAATCAGTGCTCATTCGCAAGAGAGCGCTAAGTTAACTAAGCAGATGTTTCGGGCATGTTCGAATTTGCGAGGCAAACTTTTGCAAAACGTATGCGCCACGCCTCAATGGAGATCCTGGGACAAAGCACGCTCAAGCGTGGCTGGCGCTAAAGCATGAATTGAATTTTGCTTTCACTCGCCAGCACAGAGAGCACGCGTAGCACGCGTATGGCGAACGTGTGTCAATAAAGCGAGTACCGTACGCTTCACAAAGGAACGCTATATGTGTGACAAGTCATTCTTATGACTGTTCTACAAGCAGTTTTTTATAGTTATTAGCGTTTTTCACTTTCTTGGCACCATAAGTGATTGGAGTGTATTTCATGGTTATCTTTGAAATAATCAAAGCATCATTGCATTTTCACAAAATTCATAGGTTTTATGCTACGAATGAATTGATTTATAAATGATGCAACAGTCTTAGTGATTTTGTGGAGCGTTTGATTAGTCTGTTGGTTGCTTAGTAGGTGAAAAATGGAGGGAATAAGAAATTTGGAACACTTTTGGAAGCTTTGAGACGCTTTATGGACCTATAGCCCACGCTTTAGAAAAGCTGTGGCCCCTGAAAATAAAGCGTGGCATATCCAAGCTCTCAAGGAGCACTCAAAGTTGCAAACTGAAGCGTACAAGAGGAAGCACCAAACTGGTTAGAGCACAAGCAAGGGGTGAGCAGTTTGAAATTGTGAGCGCTACGCTCACATTCCTTACCTTTTTCCTGCCCCTTTGCGCAAGAAGCAAGAGACACACAACAGCGGCAAGCACAAAGGACCAATGAGATAAAGCGCTCAACAAAACCAAGTAGAACGCTCCCTTTGATTCACTTTTCCAGATGAGAGCTGGCAAGAGAAAGCAAGACACAAGGCCAAGCACAACACAAGGAGACGCAATGCTCACCCCAAGACTCGAAGAGGGGAAAACCAAGCAAAGGCCAATAAATGAGTAGCGCAATCAAGAATCGGCGTAGCGCTCTCTTGTTGCTCACTTTTTCGAGCTCTTTTGAAACCAAGAAAGAAAAGCCAAGCATGCACAAACCAAGGCTCACCTCAGGTAGCGCTCAAGAGTGAGGGAACGCTTCACTAAGTGAACGCTATTGGACAAGGAGCTAGGCAAGGAGAATGGCGCCAAGGCTCACAAACCAAGACGTGAAAGTAATGTCACTATACCAAACGGAGCGCACCCCTCGGAGGTTCCCACACTTGACCAATTTGACAAACCAAACCACAGTTTCGAACAGGCAGTTATTCATTTGAACCTTTAGCGCTTATTCACTCTTTACAATTTTGTTGGATTGGACCTGTCCGCAATTTTTTTTTTCTCTATTTGTCTTGAAGATATTCATTCAAGGGCCAATTTGAAAAACCACTTCAGTCTCTGAAGATCATCTAAAAAATTATATATAATAACATTTTCAATAGTGATCTAAGATTAGATTCGTTAAACATATCTTCTTCTTTTTACTTGTTTTCACTTTGCAATTTGCATTTGTTTGAATTGCGAGATATTGAATCTGATCTGAATGCAATTTTTTTCTAAAAAAAATTTTCTTCTGCATACTTCTATTCATTTTAGATCTTAATTGGATTAACTCATTGTTCTTATTGCGACACTCTCTTTTTCTCTCAAGATCAGATTAATTTAATTTCTTTCTTGCTTCACTTGGTCTCGATTATCTTCGCAATCATTGCTCGGCGTTTCACTGATTGACTTAATTGCCAATCTGATCTTGATTGCTACAATCTCAGGTCCATGCACCCCTCCTTCGACATCTTCAAGTATTTACATTTCTCGAGGATGCATCACAATGTCTTAAGTTTCTTGCTAACTTTAGTTTCTTCAAACAATTTTTTTTTTACTTTTTTTTTTTTTTATGTTTTTTTATTTGATTATGCTTTTTTTTTTTATTTGCATTCGTTTTTCCCACATCTTTCAAGCAATTTCATTTTACTTAATAGTATATTTTCCACAATTTCTGCAATTTTACTCGATATTCTAGTCAAGCTCTTTACTTCTTGTTAAGTACATGCAATAACCTGCACTTTATTCTCATTCCTGCACCTTTATTACTTGCAATATTAGACTTACTTGTCCATCAAATCACTCAATTCATCAAATATTTCCACTTTAACTAAATTCATCACCTACTAAAATTCTCATATCCATTAATCCCTGTGGGAATCGACCTCACTCTGTGAATTATTACTACTTGATGGACCCCGGTACAACTTGCCGATGACGATTCTATTGTGGAAATCTAGATTTCACCATTCAAGTGATTGGCGCCGTTGCTGTGGGCACTTGATTCTTAGATTGCACACATGAATTAAGTAAGGTGAGTATCTCAGATTAAGCATTTTCTTTTCATTTTTATTTTTTTTCTAACCACATAACTATTTGAATTTTATCTTAAGCGAACACTAACTCATCTAGCAGTCAGAGTGTTTCATCTGGTTTCTGGTTTTGTGTTTATGTTCAGGAGAAAGAGGAGTGTAATCCGGACATCTTTCTAACCTTGAGAGAAAACCCTCCGAAGATTGAGAAGAGCACGCAGATGGAAAGGAGTTATTGGTGAGAGGAATATAGGGGACGGAAGAGCAAAGTATGGATGATAACATTCCAGATCCTGATGGTGTGGCTAACAAACAATGGTCACCTCAGAGAAGAGTCTTCAGCCTCATACACTGATCTTCCCAACCCAAGAATTATGGGAGTAGAATCCTACCCCAATATGTAATAGCAAATAACTTTGCAAACTCAAGCTCAATTGATATAAACCCTGGTTCAACAACTGTCAACCCTGGAGGAAATGCTGCTGGCG
>QBTX01003178.1:0-11605 GCA_003063285.2 Arachis monticola | reverse complement strand
TAAATCCTATTGTTCACATTGAGATATCGGCAACTATTTGGCCCTGAGCGTTGATTCAGTGAGCGACATAGATTAATCTCCCACAGGTGCAGGGCAGTCAGGCAGTTCATAAAGTCTCAGCACATGGAGGATCTGTAGTCATACGGCTTGCGGTGGCGCAGGAGGGAGTGTGAGAGCACCTGCCATCCACACTTTTTGATACGATGAATCAAAGTATGGGACAGGTTAAAGACAGGACCATCATAGAAGAATACCTATGATTGCTCGCATGTTTCAGGAAGTAGCATAGTTTCAGAAGGACACTTGTCTCGTGGATTCAAGTCTGAGTCTGTTGATATGGGTGGTGTAGTGGAGATCAGTGTGCATGCGTGCAGAGGTACTTCTTCTTGAGAGGATTCGACCTTCCTTTCTATTTGAAGGGATTTTTGAGTACTTGCTCGGACTCTAAGCTTTGTACCTAGTTGTTTTGAGTGGTAAAGGAGAACGTTGACCAGTAAGAAGGCATTGACTAGCTTTTCCGAAGAGTTCAGGCTTTCGCGTTTAGGAGTTGGTGAGTCCAAACCCCATGTCCTAGCTTTGCTCTTACAGCAAAAGGGAATCATGGCATGAAGTCTGAAGACCTCAGGGTCAACCGCATTGGTCTTAACAGTGTCAAGCGATTGCAAGAATTCAGCTAAAGAAGAACGAGATGAGCGGATCATTCTTATATTCATGGAAAGTCGCATGGGGGAACTATGGCAATTGCTGTTGCCAGGCCATTAGCAGAAAAACTAATGTGTAGGCTTAAGGCTGCAAAGTGATGTCCTTGCTCCAAATGGCAAGGGATAGAGAATGCCATTTTCGCGCATAGAAGGTCGGGAGTAGGTGGCGAAGTAAAGTCACCGGCAGCAACGCCTTCATTGCAGGTTGTTGGACATTGTTTTTGGTTGGTTTTTTTTTTTTCTTCTTCTTCTTCCGAGTTGTTTGAAGAATTTTCTGTTAGGGCCTCTTGGGGTAGCATGGTCCTGTGTGCTGGCTAGCAGATGGAGTTTCCGTGCTTATAGCTTGCCTCGTCTAAGTACTGTTGTTTGCTCGGTCAACGGTCGCTTAGGAGAGTACTTGGTATAGCGTATTGACACTGAAACAAATTGAGAATCCGCAATATGGAGAACAAGCAATAAAACTCAAGACAAGAGTGAAGTTTAAAAAGGAGCAAGTGAACAGAGGATTCTTATCGAGACAGACTTGAAGATTAAGAAGTGACTAACATGAGAGTGTAGAATTCGAGAAAAAGGCTGCAAGAGGAGCAGAAACATGCAATTGACACCCGGATACTTAAAAATTAAAGAGTCACTGAGACTCAAAACAAGAAACATAAACATATTTTTTATTTGTGTATTTTTTTTTTTATGATTTTATAAAATTTGTTGATATTTTTATGAAAAATTTTCCGAAAAAGTAAAAAGGGCTGGTTAAACAGATAAAGAATAAAATAAAATTTTCTTTGAAAAAGCAAAACGAGAAGGAATGAACCGTCAGGTTGTCCAATCAATCAAAGCATCTCACCGGCTAACAAGGCGCCAAAAACTTGGTGGACGAAATTGGATACAAATCAAATCGGTCATGCCCCAATAACAAACTGGCCGTGTTCAAATACTCAAAGGCTTTTCACCAGAGACTTGCACCAAGCTAACCAGGCAAGTGCACGTGGGTTCGTCCAAGTAATAAACCTTTAAAACGCGAGTACAAGGGTGATCCCACGGAGATTGTTGAATGAAGCAAGCTATTGCCATCTTGTTAAATCCTATAGTCAGGCGGATCAATGGTATAAGAGGGATATGAATGGATTAAACGAAATAAGCAACGATAAAATAAAGTATAGAGGTAAACTTATGTATGTATATGGTGGGATCTTCAGATAAGCGCATGAGATTGCTTTGCGCTTACCGTCTCTTGGTTTCGCGTACTGTCTTCAATGCCAGATCCTGAGTCTTACTCATTTCCATGGCAAGCCTGTAATGTAGGGCTTTCACAGTTGTCAATGGCTACGTCCGTTCCTCTCAGTGAAATGTTAACGTTGCCATCTGTGGTCCAGCACCGGCTAATCAAGCTGTCGGATGTCTCGGTCATAGACGGGAATAGGAATCCAGTCGATTCTTTTGCGTTCTGTCCACTAACGCCCGCACATGCGAGTTTGAAAGCCAGTGCACAGTGCAATTCAAGTACTTGAATCCCTACTACAGAATAACCAACAGACAAGTTAAGACGCTGTTCCGGATTCTCTTGAATGCCGCCATCAAGTTTAGGCCTATACCACGAAGACTCGATCTACGGAATGTGGCTCGGTTGCAGCGAGTCGGTTCATAACTGCGTGCAATCGCCAAGAGATATCACCAATCAACGGTAGAACGGAGGTGGGTGTCAGTCACACTGTTCGATAGGTGAGAAGAGTGAATGGAGTGTCCAGCAGATCATCAAAGTTCATCTAGGTTGAGGAACAAGTCGATATCTTAGAAGCAAGAATCAAACTGCGAATTGACATGAAAGAACAATGAGTAGATGGCATTGAATACTCAGTAACAGCAGAGCTCCACACCGTTAATTCTATAGGTGGTGTAGAAAGCTCACGCGTTGGAAAATAACATAAATCAAGGGTCTAGGCCTGGCCGGATGGCCGAGCCGCCCAGATTCTAGATAGCTAAAACATGAAGAGCTCCAAGTCTAAGACAGATGTCAAGATGATACAATAGTAAAAAGTCCTACTTATAGAGGACAAGTAGCCTAGGGTTTACAAAGAGAAGAGTAAAGAACATAAAAAGATCCAGCTTCCGGGCCCATCTTGGTGTGTGCTTGGGCTGAAGCATTGAAGCATTTATGTGTAGAGATTCTTATCTGGAGTTAAACGCCAGCTTTCTAGACAGTTTGTGGCGTTTTTAACTGCCCGCATTTTTGGTGCCAGGTTATCTGGGTTAACGCCATGGATTCTGACGGCGTGGACTTTGAAACGCCTGTGTTTGGGCCACAAATAGTTGGGGCAGAAGTATAGGATATACATATTGTGTTCTGGAAAAGCCCGAGGATGTCTAGCTTTTCAACCGTTGAAAGCGCGCAATTGGGTTGCTTGCTCCAGAAATGTATACTTCGAGTGCAGGGAGGTTCAGAAATCCAACAGCAGTTCGTACAGTCCTTCGTTTAAGACTCTCGAATGAGATTTTTTGGCTACAGGTCCCCTCAAATTTGCAGCGCAGAAAATACCTGAAATCACAGCAAAAACACAACAGAACTCTAGTAAAAGTCCAGAAAAGTGAATTTTAACTAAAAACTATAAAGAATAGTAGTTAAAAACTAACTAAATATACATAAAAAAAATACTAAAAATCAATGCAAAAGCCTATAAAATGTGATCGCGCTCAAAATGCACTTGAAATTCCAAGTTTTGCAATTGTTAGTTCAGCATCAATCGATTCTTGTCATTCATACCTACTTCATCCCCTGAACTATGTTCTTACCTTGCGTGTGTTCATGCTAGCCTGGCTATAATTGGCTTATATTTTAATGTTTATTTACTGTGTTTGCAGGATGTCAGAGCAAAAGGAAAAGGGAAAGCATGCATCTGTCCAAAAAGCAAGGAAGAGACACAAAACCCTAGCTCTTAGCCCAGATCACTTTTAAGCTGTAAGTGCGTCAAAGAGACCGCCTCGTAAATGAGGCATAGAAAAAGCAAACCAGATTACTACTGCGGGGTAGGGCTGCAGGAATATGGTCAAATTGCCCGCAATCTCTACTAAATGGAAGCTCAGATTCCCCAACGCGTACAATTGAATTCAAAGAATCTGAATATTGAGAAGAAGCTAGTCATCCCATCGGATTTGACCGACATCATCCACCAACGCATTGACCGGATGGGTTTAGCTTTTGTGGATAGAGAGTTGAGCCGGGTGAACCGATCTTAGGTGCAAGAATTTTACTGCAACTTTTTCCGCCACACCCTTGATTAGGTATTGGTTAGAGGAGTTGAGATACCTATCACCGAGGAAGCCATTGAGGATGCCCTTACCTGCCGGCCTAAGATCGGTGACACTGATGCCTTCCTACAGGCTGAGATAGAGCTTTACTGTATGACCTTTGATTTTGATGCACTGAGAGCAGTGATAGCTACTCCAGAGGCCCCTTGGGTTATGGATGCTAAGAACAAAGAACCCAAGGGAATGCACTTCAGTTATCTGAGCCGAGAGACCAAGACTTGGCAGTAGATCTTCGCTCACTACCTCATGCCTACTACCCATTTTACAGAGATCCCGGTTGCTATGCTGATCTTGATCAGATGTGTGCTAGAGGTGAAAGAGGTTTATTACCCCCAGCTGATCAGGCGATTTATGTCGAGAGCCCATATCAGAGGCACCTTTCCTTTCCTAGTTATGATCACTCAGATGATTTAGAGGGCCAGAGTTCTGTGGCACCAAGATGATGTATCACCACCCCCACCGCTCCCTGCGAAGGAGCCAGTTACTATTCCATAGGGATCCTGGGTGCACGAGAAGCCTGCCTCCCAACGCCGATCTCGGGCTAGAGCAGCAGTTGAGGGAGCTGGACCCTCTTCATCATCAGCCCCAGCAGGAGCATCTACATCAGCAGCTGCAACAGCACTTCCTTATCACCACCACCAGCACCTCAGCCGACTTACTTATTGGTTCAACGTCTTTTCCGGTTCATGGAGTGCAGTAAGCGCCAGTTCATGTGTCGCCTGGGTCGGATTGACCAGATGTTTGTGGCCCAGGGCCTTGAGCTGCCCCCTCTACCAGAGTCTTCCGGATCAGATGAGGAGACCCACGAGGAGGAACATGCCAATTTACACGATGAGGGTACTCATGAGGAAGAGCCAGTTCACGTGGAGACAGCACCACAGACCCAGGTTACCTAGGAGCCAGTACTACAGTCCCAGCCAGAGCCAGAGCCTACCGGTGTACCTCTTCCTGATCCTCAGGATTAGCATCGAGGACGATGCTTGATCTTAAGTGTGGGGAGGTTGCCGTTAGCACCACTAGAGGACCGGTGAACATTTTGGCGTATTTCCTAGTTATATATTCTCCTAGTTATCTTGTTTTGCACATTGTTGTATATATTGGTTGTTTTGGATTACTTTGGATACTTTTACCTTAGTTGTTGCATATTTTGGATGTTAGATATTTTGGATGCTAGATTTCATACCTTTAGTTGGATTTTTCTTTATATAGTTATCTTTTTTGCTTGTGGTTGTGATTAGAAATTGTTTTGGAATTGTCAAGACCTAGTTAACCCTTTTGCATATGCACTTATTTTGAGTGAAAAAGAAAATGGATAAACTAGGGAATTTTTAGAATTTCTCAATCACAACAATGCTTAGTCCAATATTGAGATTTTCCAAGGAATTTAACTATAGGGCACCACCTCAATTGATTGAAAATTTTTGGAACTTGTGTGAATTCTATATTTTGTGAAGCATGTTTTGAGCTAAGAACCCAAGCTTGTGAGACTTAAGCCTATTGATGTGGTTTCATTTTTATAACCACCTATTTTCCCTTCTTGTGTGCAATTGTTCTCTTTCTATAATTGTGATCCTTGATTTGCTTGATTATATATGTCTATTTACTCCTTGTATTCATACATTTATATGATTGAGGCCATTATCTCATTAGCTTACTTAACCAAATAGCCTACCTTTTACCATCCATTGCAACCAAGTTTGAGCCTATGCTTAACCCACTTGTTCTCAATTTAGCACATTACAAGCCCTAAAGCGAAAAACAATAAATGTCCTTTTTGGATCTTTGATTAACTTAGGCTAGTGAGAGTGCTTATTTTCAAGTTTAGTGAGGATTGGGAACATTGGTTGGGATAAAAGGGTGTGTTTGTATTTTTATATTTAGGAATTGGGTATATACTCGTGTATTGATTAAATGTAAAGACCTTATGCATTGATGTTCTTGTATATAGTTTGAAGAAAAAGAAAAATGAAAAAAAAAGAAAAAGTGGGAAAATCAAAAGAAAAAAATAAAAGCGAAAAAGAAAAAGAAAAGAAAAAAATATGTGGAAAAAGAAAGGAAAAAGAAAAGCAATAAAAGGGGACAAAATGCCCCAAAGTAAAGTTCGAATAAAATCAATGCATATATGTGGTAATCAAAAGAAAATGCATGAGTATGTGAAAAAGTGAGGAATGGGTAGTCAGATTAGCACTTAATTGTATAGGTCATTATATAGGTTAGGTGGGAAAGTTTAAGCTAATCAAAAATTCAATTCCTAGTCCACTAGCCATATATGATCCTACCTTGACCCTAGCCCCATTACAACCTATGAAAGAAGAAGTTGTTCCAATGGAAACTTCTATGGTCGCAGTTTGAGCCTCAGATTCCCCTGGTTCCTCATTGGGGAACTTTCACTTTTGAGGCAAGTGGATCCGTGCCAGATGAGGTCTTGCCTCAGTGGCGGTTCCACTGCTCTCACTTCACTAGTCCCAGAATTGTGTCTCATGTTGTGATGGGGCCGCTTTCGATGGTGCACTCTCCTTTTGGAATTTTTTCTTTTCTGTATTTCGCCCTTAAGTTGAGAGTATTAGGAGGAATGCGGAGTTAATTTTTCTGTTTGGCAGGCAAGTCTTGACATCACCTTGGAGTCAACAAGTTCTCTGGGAATTGGGAGGATCGAATTTGGTGTACAAGTCATTGAAAACTTTTTGAGTGGTTTTTTTGATTAGGATGAGGGATGGATCCTTAGGGCTGCTCTTAGTAGTGTCCAATGGTAGTTAACTTGGTTTAGACTTTCTTCTTGTCGTGGTTCTTCCTGAGAAAGATGATGGTATAAGAAAGGTCTTGGCATAGTTGGCTGAAATCCTTGTTTCCTGGTTCCCATTTTATTTGTTATTTGGAAGTTAGCTTGGTTATACGTGGGTCTCTGTTGATCCTTCCAATGAAAGACTCTTGGGAATGATTCCTAACCATGCGGTTAAAGTTTCCATACGCTTCCTTGTAATTCACCTCTTCTATGGAAGGGTTCTCAGGATCATATAGCTCTCGCATCAGATTAAGGCTTTCTAGTCACTGCTTGGTGCGTTTTGGCACTTCCAATCTTTCATCACCTCAGACCAGACCTTCTTGAGAAACTCTACTTTTATGACTTTGTTGAGTCAAATTTTAGTTTCCTGAGGCGGCCATTATTCCTGCGCACCTCCCCTTGATCGATGAATGTGTGTAGAATCTGATTGGCTGCCTCCACGAACACCCCCTTCCTCTCAATTTTTCTGCCACCCAGTAGTCTCTCCTACCACCCACCCCAATTCTTCTTTCGTGTGAGGTCAGTCCAGTGTTTCTGTTCTCACGGATTTCTCCTTTTAGGCTTCACGGCACACAACATGAATGGTTTAATTGGTCAAACCATTCAATTTTGTACGACGGTTTTTGTTTTTTTGAGTCGCTTGCGAGTAGGGCACGCTTCTGCAGATGCATCGCTGAAGGAAGGATCCTTCCCTACGATATGAGTCGTTTATTAAGACCACCTTCCAAAGATTCATCTATTTTTATGGGGATACCTTTCTTTCATGATGGAGACCACTACATTATGAAAATAAGCCCGTTGTTTTTAATGTCGACCATTTCAAAAGGCATGTCTTAGGGAACATTGTTCTGATTGAAGTTTTTTGTACGTTTCCCACTCATAGAGGGGTATTCTCCATCTTCTGTTTAAAGCGTTTTGGATTTCCACGTCTCATAAGCTACTCAATCTTTGAGGTGGTAA
Organism: Arachis monticola; assembly: GCA_003063285.2. Classification (NCBI taxonomy): domain Eukaryota; kingdom Viridiplantae; phylum Streptophyta; class Magnoliopsida; order Fabales; family Fabaceae; genus Arachis; species Arachis monticola. The sequence continues at coordinate 3,859 of QBTX01003178.1, read as the reverse complement.
AGAACTTTCCAAGAAGGCATTGACTAGCTTTTTCCCAAGAGTCCAGGCTTTTCTTTAGTTCGAAATCCAACCCCCATATTTTAGCATCTGGTCTTATTACATGCAAAAGGGAATGTAGCATAAGTCGTAGACCTAGGGATCAAACCCATTGTCTTAAAATCGTGTCACAATGATTTGCAAGATTAGTTAAAACTGATGAGGAGATCTCCAATGGAAGTCCATGGACTTGCAATTCTTTTTGCATTTTAGAAAAGCAATCTAATTGAGGCTTAGCAGCTCAAAATTCTGTTGTTTGCTCCCAATGGCAGGATATATTGAGAGTGCTTTTTCTCCCATCAAAAGTGTGTTGGAGAGTTGCAGTAAAGTCACCGCACCTGTCACTCTTGTTTCGGCATCTGTTTTGTTTTTGCGTCCTATGGTTCTTTGTGTTTTTTCAATTCTCGAGTTCTCTTTTAGAAGATTTTTCTGTTAGGTCTCTACATGAGAGTTGTGCTTAGCTCTCTCTTAGCTTTTTCGCTTCAAGGTCCTTTCAGGTTCAGGTTTCCCTTCACTCAGAATGCTTTGTCTTTGTTCCTGCTTCATATGATGAAGAGAAATGAGAGGAACAAGAAATGTGGAATCCCTCTATGTCACAGTATAGGAGGTTCCTTGAGGTGTCAGAGGAAAGAAAAGTAGAAGACAGAAGTAAAAATTCGAGACTTTATCAAAGAGATGGAGTTCGAATTTTGCATTAAGGAATAGTGTTAGTCCATAAATAGAAGGATGTGAGAGGAGGGAAGGTAATTTTCGAAAAATTAAGTAAAAGAATTTTGAAAACATTTTGAAAAACATTAAAATTGATTTCGAAAATAAGAGTGGGAAAGAATATCAAGTGATTTTGAAAAAGATTTTGAAATTTAGAAGTAAAAAGATTTGATTGAAAACTATTTTTGAAAAAGGAGTGATTAAAAAGATGTTTGATTAAAGTTATGGTTTAAAAAGATATGATTGAAAAGATATGATTTGAAAACTAATTTTAAAAGATTATTTGATTTTTTTTTTTTTTTTTTTTTTTTTTTAAAAGATATGATTCGACATTAAACCTTTCTCAACAGAAAAGGCAACATACTTGATTTGTTGAATCAAATCATTAATTGTATAAAAAAAAAAAAAAAAAAAAAAATTGATTTTGAAAACATTTGATTGAAAAGATATGATTTGAAAAAGATTTGATTTTGAAAAACTTTTGAAACTTGAAAAAAATTGATTTTGAAACAAAATCTTCCCTTGTGCCATCCTGGCGTTAAACGCGCAGAATGGTGCCACATTCTGGCTGCGTCTTTTAACGCCAAATGGACTACCCTTTTGGGCGTTAAACGCCAGCCAGGACCCTGGCTGGCGTTTAAACGCCAGTCTGTCTTCTTCACTGGCATTTTTTGAATGCCCAAGCTTTTTCTGTGTGTGATCCTCTGCACGTATGTTCTAGTAATTCTTCAATTCTCTGACTTATTTGACTTGAAAAATAGAACAAAATTAAAAATATTTTTGGATTTTTTATAATAAGTAAAATCAACAAATCCAATAAAAATCAATAACAATCATGCAAGACACCAAACTTGTGCAGTTTGTATACTACTGACACTAACAGAATGAAAATGCATGAGAACCACAAAAAATTTTTCTCTGTCATTTTGAATTATAGTAGGCAACGAATATTATCAAGAATTTACTTGAAGATCCTTAAAACACATGAATGAATGCAATAGAGAATAGAACAATGGCAATTGATACTAAATTATGAGAAACTCTAGACTCAACAAGACACATATTTTGGATTTTATGATTTGTAAATTTTTTTTTTTGTTTTTTCGAAAATTAAGGTGAAAAGGTATCAAAATTCTTAATTTGAATTCCAGGATCATGCAATGTTAGTCTAAAGCTTATACTCTATTAAGGAAATTAACCATGGCCGGCCAAGCTCAGCAGGACATTGCATTCAAGAGCTAAATTGATGAATGATTATCATCTGTATGAGCAATATCAGCTTTGATACATAAAGTTCTCTTAAGCAACTCTGAAGAAAAATACCTATATCTAAGCAACAAGATGGAACCGTGCAGTTGTCAAACTCAAACAATCCCCGGCAACAGGCGGCCTACTTTTGAAACGCTTGCGTGCGTTGAATAGTAAACAATAGCTTTCTCAACTCTCAATAATCCCCGGTCCATTGAATCCCAAAAATTGGTGTTCAATACCATGGCTAATTACACAAACTTCGCACAACTAACCAGCAGTGCACTGGGTCGTTCCAAGTAATAAACCTTACGCGAGCAAGTTGGTCGTATCCACTGAGAGTTGTTTGGTATGTGAAGCAAGCTAATGGTCACCTTGTAAAATCTTAGGGGTCAAGGGTCTCTTCAGACTCAAATGGATATGGTGATTGAACGGAAAAACATAAAAAGATAAAGATAGAGAGTACTTATGTATTTCATTGGTAGGAACTTCAGAATAAGCGCATGAAGATGCCTTCCCTCCGTCTCTCTGCTTTCCTACTGTTTCATCCAATCCTTCCTAACCTTTCCATGCAAGCTTTAATGCAAGGGTTTCACACCGTGTATAGTTGGCTACCTCCCATCCTTTCAGTGAAAGCGATTGCATATGTCTGTCACAGCATACGGACTCATCTGTCGTTCTCAGATCAGGCGGGAATAGAATCCAGTGATTTCTTTGCGTCTGTCACTACGCCCCGCCCCTCAGGAGTTTGAAGCTCGTCACAGTCATTCAGTCCTTGAATCCTACTGCAGAATAACCACAGACATTGGTTGGAGCCTAGCCGATTCTCTTTGAATGCTGCATCTCATCTCGCTATACCACGAAGATCATGATCACCGGAATCGGTTTGTCTCGTGTTGTCAGACGAGCACGATCAATCGGCATTGTCAAGGCATCAAATGCATCGTGCAATCAATCAAGAGATATTCACTAGAGCCTTTGGTTGCTTGTAGAACAAGAGTGGGTTGTCAGTCACTTGTTTCATAGGTGGAGAAGTGATATCGATCTGTAAGTCGAGAACAATGGATAAAACATAACTCAATTAAGAGATAAAGGAACAAGGAAAGCGGGAAATTGAATGGAAGAACATAGAATCTCAATTAATACTCGAGGTACAGGCAGAGCTCCATATCTCCTAATCTATGGTGGTGGTAGAAACTCCACCGTTGAAAATACATAAGAACAAAAAGTGATCATTGGTTTCGGTCAGAGAGGAACCACGAAGAACCAAGATGAAATACAATAGTAAAAGGTCCTATAATATAAAGAAAGAATAATTTAAAAAGAGACAAAAAATTAGCTGTGGAGAAATGTACTAAAACTGCAACTTTCGAGCCCACTTGGTGTCGGCTTGGGCTAGAATGAAGCAATTATGTAGGAGACGCTTCTTGGAGTTAAACGCCAGCTTTATACTGCAGATTGGTGGCCGTTTCAACTCCCATTTAGGTGCCAGTTCCGCGTTTTAACGCTGGAAATTTCTGTAGTGTGACTTTGAACAGCCGGTTTGGGCCATCAAATCTTGGGCCAAAGTATGGACTATCATATATTGCTGGAAAGGACACCAGGATGTCTACTTTCCAACGCCGTAAGAGGGCGCCAATTGGGCTTTGTAGCTCAGAAAATACCACTTTGAGTCAGGGAGGTCAGAAATCCACAAAGCATCTGCGAGTCCTCAGCTCTAATCAGATTTTTGCTCAGGTCCTCAATTCAGCCAGAAAATTACCTGAAATCACAGAAAAACACACAAACTCATAGTAAAGTCCAGAAAGTGAATTTTTACTAAAAACTAATAAAAATACTAGAAGATCAACTAAAACTACCAAAAACG